>WJFB01003997.1:0-11263 GCA_009870185.1 Pygmarrhopalites habei | reverse complement strand
TTTTTGGCAGGAAGGTAATTATGATATGAATGGGCTAAAAAAAATCCACCGTGCAAAAGTTCATAGTTATTTTTTTTAAAATGACAACTTAGAAAATTGATATATGTATAGCCATGTAAGTGAGAGAGAGCTGTCCCGTCGTGACGTCATTATTTAACATTGCACTCGGGGGTCGGCCCCCCTCGTTTAAACTCAATGCTTTTGTCATCACCCTGGATATTTTAAAGTATTATAATTTTTTCTCACAAATAATTTGCATAATCTTCTACACCATATTTTTTTTCTGCGTGCAATTAATGAGTGAATCAAAAATGATTCTGCATGTTGCATGAAATTTAGATATTCATGGGGCAATTGAAGTATTTGTTGTTTTTTTTCTATTGAAATAGTAAAATAAGAAGGCACATGCGAAGTACACATTAAGATATTACATAGTCGGATGGTTATCCAGCCTTCCTCTGTTGTCTATTGAAATGAAGAGATACACGCAATTCGGCATTTGTTTCAAGTGTAAAATTCTGTAGCCCCAAGACAATGCTGACATTTTGTAATTATCAGGTGCAAATTCTTGACATGCCGTTTTCTTTTGAAGAAGGAAATCAACAGGGCAATAGCCACATTTACTTACCCCCCTTCGTGTGTGATGCTAATGTTGGTGAATTTTAAATTTACTATTTTTTTCTAACTCTCTGTAACTATTTTCAGTCTGTCTCAGTCTCTGACCTCCAAACAAGCCCTCTCAATTAATTTAATTCAACATACCCATATACTTGTGTCTACAATTTCAAACTATTTTTTATTTGTCAAACAAGTGAGAACAATATTCCAAATAATGATTTTACGCATAAAAAATGTATACAAAATGATTAGAGTTGCACACACACAAACACCGACGGACATGGCGTGAGATGAATAGTGTACATGTAAATGTTATTTTGTGTAAAATTATACATTTGTGTGTTCTTACAACAAGCTCCTTGTCCATTTTTTTGCAAAAGTCGCCGCTTTTTCGTTATCGTCATAATCAACAATGATCTTAATAATTATGCCAGAGGGACTCGTGTACGGATTCTTCAATATGTGGTGAAGAGTCAATCTTTAACACGTTGTGTACATTTCTGATAACTTATGCATTAAATTATTTCTCAATAAACTAATGGAAAAATTTAACGTTGACTTTTTTTACGTTTGAAGTGCAATATGCAATTTAAGCATAAAAAGCTTCTAAACTACCACTTTTGTGTGTCCTTATGATACTTTCATATTATAAAATGTATGCAAAAAATGGAAATATTGACCCTTCCAGCACTTGAACACCCTTGACTCTCCACAAGGTCATTAATTACAATTAACATCTTTACCCACATGTCCTTACACACTCTCAGTAATATTTTTACCACCTCCTCCTCTCATAAAACAGGAATTGAGATGAGAATCAACATCTCTAACTTTATGTTGGATCGTTAGAAGTGGTACAGTACAAAATATACGGAAGGATGCAAAAAATAGTGAAACTAACAGATTAGTTTTATGAGTGCAGGAACATTTTGCTTGGAGCAAGGAATACAAAATAATAATATACACATTATCTTCTTGATGGTAGAACCGATCAGTTGAGGATTGTGCATTTAGACTAAGTTTGACTGGTAAATAAACTAGGCGAATGAAAAAATACGTATAAATAAAAATAAAAGACAACTTCAACATGCCCCTGTGTTATTAATGGTCCTAATTGCCACCTTCATCCACTCACACACACAAGTAAGGGGATAAAAACTCACTCTTTAATATGGTCAGGGTTCAACACGTGTGTGTGTGATAACTACATAATCCATTTTTTAGAGATCCAATATGCAACTGACCAATAGATTTTTTAATGTTTAATGTTTGGAATGACGACGACGATCCTTTTGGCAATTTTCGTGTATTTTTTGGAAAAAAATATTTATACCTCTTTGCATTAATATGATATCTGTTAATTGCATTCTCTAACAGCACAATATAAAAGTGCAACAAATGTGTGGTGAGACTCCAATTTTTGCAAAAGACCCTTATATTACTTACCTCTCTCTCTCTCTTTATGCCAGAGATTTTCTGCGATTCTTCAAACAGACAAAAAGTGTATTACATTGTTAATATGAATGTTGTGAGCAACTTAAATCTATTAACTCTGTCCAGTTTAGTCATAATAGCCTCCACTTGTATCCATCAATGCATACCAATCAGCTCATAAAAATAAATTACTATTTCCTCCCTATCCAGATCAAAACATACAACACGTACAGATTATGTACAAGTTTGCATTGAATACAAGTCCGCATATTTATGGCTACTTTGGCCAATTTATTCCCCTCCTTTTTTACCAGTTTCTTCCCCACTCCCCAACTCCCTTCCTCCCATCAGAGAGATGGATACATTTTACTTCCTTTTGGTCGTACATGTTGTCAGACCCTTTTAATTTTTACAAATTGTAACAATAAGATTATCATTTGTGCAGGGGCCGTGATCCTTTCCCCATTTCCGACACACACAAACACCCATGAAGTGTACTTGCATTGTAATTATTTATATTTATTTTATACCTTAAATTACTGACAGTGGCTGCTCAATGTGCTGACCCCCTATGAAGATTTAATGCAAAAATTAGCATTTAATTACCGATAAATTAAATTGTCATGATCTTTGTTGTCATAAATAATGAACGTGCATTTGATTCTTATACTCTTGTACAAGATATGTACACTATGTGGGATTATCGGGGAGTGTATACAAAAAATGCACACGAGTTCTCATCATCCTCATCTTCCAAAATGTTCCCTCCTTCTCAAGTTGTTCTTTTACCGTTTATTAGTCTGTAATTGGACCCAATTTTTTTCCCTGTGAGTATTTTGATTATTTATAATCCACTGAATAAATAGCCCACAAGAGACAATGTTGAAATGTGGTTTGTTGAGACAATCAAATGTCTCGGCTGACTAATCAGTGATCACCCATTTATCTATGAGTTTATGGAAATTCCCATTTTTTGTGTTACGGATTATGAATTTCAATTATGACGGCTTTGAACACACAAACATATACAGTATGTAGTACTTTTGGTTTAATTTTTCCAGAACTCACTTCTATATCTCTGTCAACCCTTTTTCCCAAACCCTATTTGACTTTGTGAGTGACCAATGGTTTCAAGTTTTAAAGTGATTTTCCTACAATGGACATTGTAATGATTGGACAACTTGTGGTTAACATAAATATTTTTTTTCAACAACTTTTCACTCTCCCCGTGTATGCACTAAAAGTAATATCCAATGCAATAAGCCACACCTTGACCTTCCTCCACAGTCCAGCCGTAGTGTCATAAACCAGAATTTACAATGAATTATTGGGTGAATTTGAGTCAAAAAATTACTATTGAAAATGAACTCTGCTGGTTTTCATGATACAATTTTCACTCCATCGTTCATACATACTTATTAGTAAAAAGTACACTCTGTGTGAGGGAACGATGCAATTAATTTGATAATGCCCCACTTTGTTGTGTATTCAAACTCCTTGTGCTGACTGACTGACTGGCTACTACTATATTTATGATGGAGAAGAGGAAAAAGATGTTTTTCATGGGCATCCACTCCACTTCTCATCTCCATCCCTACACTGCCTCTCTGATGATGATAATTCATACTAAAAGTTGAGCATTTTAATTGCACTTTGGAGTGAAGGTGAGCCAATTTGCACGTACGTTTCTCATTCTTCTCCTCATTAATTTGTCTAGGTATCCTGGCTCCACTTCTCCAGCATTTATACGCATAATTCCTTTACAACCAGTCTTCCTCCTCATTCTTTTCTTCCTCCTATTTTACTCAACTGGAACGGTGGTTCAAGTTTTGTCTGTGTCTGGGGCTGGAAGATCAAGAAATGAGAGCACACACACACGTCCAAAAAAAGTTGACATCATTTCTGTACAATTTCTTGCAATGACCTTCCTCCATACTTAAACAACTTACTAATAAGTTGATACATATCCAGATCACTTAAATGTGTTTTTTTAATCCTCAACCTGTATCACACACACAATCCGGTTTTTGTATGGTTCTGTCAATTGCATATGGTACTTTAGGTTAGTGGTTACTGCCGTACATGCAATTATCACATTCTTCACTTTGACTACTTTTTTGCCAAATCCTCAAAAATACACACTCATGCGGAAGACACGTGGGGAATACTTTCATTTTAGATTTTAAGTTGTGATATAACAAATAAATACTCACATTGTAAGGTATTCAATTACACGCGAATGGATACTGGAACAGTGAGTCCCAGTCGAGCTTCAACGTTTTTCATCCTCGGTGGTCATGGTGAAGCCCAAGTGACCCCATACAGAGTTCCCTCATACATGAAAGAATGAGGGTGAACAGACAGACCGGCGACTTAACAATCCACATTTGTTTTTTCTGAGTTTGGGCGCGTGTGAGTAGAAATGTGATGAACATTATGAAAAAGACCTGGGATTCCACACAATGTAAAAACCGTATACCCTTCTTTACTGTGTGATTGTCGTGCCATAGATTTTTGTATCATTATTATTATTGTTCTGGATTCATACCCTCAAGAGTTAAGAATGACTTCTTTGAGAAAAGAAACGTTTGGGATTGTGTTCCGAGATGGAGATTTTTGGGTGAGATAAAGGCGGCTACACATTTCGACACTCAATAATATGTAGAGATTACACAGCATATTCATATGGTACATACGATTGTATGTACTGTTGAAGAGAGGAAGGGAGAGAATGTAATGTACTGCCATAGCAAATTGTATTGAGAAATAGCTCCAGAGTTAAATAATTGAGAGAGAGGGAAGGAATCTTCAGAAATTTAGAGAGATCCGACATGACCGGAGGACAATCCCTCCTCTACATCTGTAATGAAATAACTGTGATAAAATATTTAAGCCTACATATTGTATGTCCAACACTGAAGAGCCTCCAACGAATTCAACATTGTTGTTGCTCCTGTTGTAATCAAGCTCTTGTTGTTGTTGTGCTCGGACACTTGTTTTCCATAATGCACAGATTGGACTGAAGAATCTTAAATGAATTTAATATCCTAATTTCCATAAAGTACTCTTGCTTCAAGCCAAGAGTGAAAAACTCACTGGATGAGTTTTCAACTAGCACTACCATAATGCTACAGTTCATTTTTACAAGTATACACACGTCTTGGGGGAGGATTAGACAATGACAATTTATTATTTTGAAGCTTGCGTAAAGTCAAAACATTTCAATTTTGAAAAAAAGTGAAAGTAATTTTACATAAACGAAAGATTAATTTATACATGCTCCTGCCTTGAGGGGTTCAAAATTTAACAATAAATATCCTAAAATTTGATTCTCTTTTTGTAGTATTTTTCCACACGAAAAATGTTCCTGTTGAAATTCCTTCCATTCCTTATTATTGTTCATGTTGTGGTAGATCACAATAGAAAATACAATGTGGCATACTTTTCTTTTCAACGTATTACGTAGTTTGATCGTATGTGAGTTTAACAATGACAAAAAGTGTGGAGAGAGTCAAGTCATCGTTCATCATTATTGTGGTTATTCCAGAGCAGAGGAGGACCCCCTTTAATGATGATTGATTTGAAATGAAGGAGACCGACACAAGAATTTATGATTCATTTTGGATTCGTATGGAGAGAGAAGGAAAAAGGTCGTCAGTATTTTTATTGACTCCTACAGTACAAAACCAAAGACACTCTTTCTCCCCGTTAGAGCCGTAGGTGCAGGTGTAAGTCCCTTTCCGTTGATTTTGAAGGGTCTCCCTCCCTCCCTCCAATCCACTCAGGTAGGAGTATGTAACCTACATATTCACAGTTTGATGAAACACCCTGAACGTATTTTTCCACCTGTGTTGATTTGATGTGGGCTGCGTGGAGAAACGTCGTATATCAATATCGTGTGTCATTACACGCTTGTTCTTTATGAAATTCCTTCACGGTCCATCCAACCATTTCCACATCACACACACTCACTCTCTCGAGTCCTTTTCTTCCCTTCCGAGTGTACACACAAGTGCGTGTGTGTGTACGTTCTGGACTTTCCAAATTGTCAAAGTGGAATTGAAATCAAGCGAAAGAAATTTTAGAATATGAACAGCATGTTCAGTTTTGAAAAATTCCATTGTTACTTTTTCACATTTGACATGTGGCACAAGATGGGTTGTTGTTATTGTTGAATTTCTTACAGTGTGTGTGTGTGTGGAGGGGGGACTTTGAGTTTTGAATACACGTACAGCCTCCCTTTTTGGTTCTGGAGGAATCCAAAGAAGAATTCCATTAATCTCATTTATCTCTGAGTGTTGGGTGAGCTATGACCAGTTCATGATTCAAATGATTTTGAACAGGAGTGAAAATGCCAAATGGGAAATTGGATGAGGGAAGAAGAGAAAAGACGGAGAAGAGGGGAAAAAATCCTGACCTGCAGGACATTTAGATTTTTTTACTGGGTGCGATTTATTGGGAGGATGAACAGTGTAATATTGAGAATTCACAATTTATGGATGGAGGGTGTCCAATCCATATTACGTACAATAGAAACCACATATAGTCAGATAAGTAGTAGAGACTCGTGCAGAAAATGTAATTTAACCCTTGAAACATGTCTTGTGCATGCATAGCCTTTCCACTTTTGTTCTTTTTTCGTATATAATGTCGGAATATAAATGTTGTGTATGTACTCAAAAAAACTGGGGATAATTTCATTCATTTATGATGAAGAAGATATGGGAGGACTGAACATTCCTTCCCTTCTCCGTGTAGTGTATGATGTCTGTATCTTATATAATGTGTGGCGGACGTTGTCCCTCAAAAAATATTACATGCATGTTCCAACAAACCACTGCTTGGTATAACCAAGTTGGTTATCCGGGAAATTAGCCAGGAGCACCTCATCCTTTGCTCTGACTTCTCGTAAATATTCAATCTCCCTTACTCCCTTCTTCTATTCTACTGTAGAGATTCTACAAAGTGTACACAGGGAAGCGAAGCTTCTAAAAATTTTGTTCTATACTCGTAGAACTTGATCCAAGTCAACCTGAAAGAAAAGGTTGACTCGTCTATTCTTATGGTACAAATGAAAATTCCACTGTGTTTAAGTGTCCATTGGTTCACTATTGGCTACTGTAAACTGAAATGGATTTTTTGAGAAAATAAATAAAGCTATATTAGCTAGCTAGAGTTTAAAGATGAGCAACTTCTGATCACTTCAGTTTGTAAAGATTCCCGTAATTGTGAGAAAATGAAGGGCAATACAACAATAGAGAGGGGGCAATAAACAATGGGATGAGGTGAGAAACATGTGTAAATTTGGAATTAATTCGGTGTACACACACACATGTATGTACTCTAATATGAGTGATACCAATACTAGATTGTTCGTTTGTTCAAGTCCAGTTTGAAACTCGTCTGTCTTGTTATTTATTTTATTTGCCCAAGATTTACAGCTTGAGTCAGCCAGCCAACCACCAGAATTTTGACATCTCCTTCACTTTTCCCCTTGACTGTTTCTTTTTTTCTGGTGTACAAATCATCCGCAGGTGTTAGGATAAGGGTAGGAAAATGTTTTGTGTTTGATTGTATGTGTGCAGTATATATTATTAGGATTTACGATTTTTGAGCACAGTAATCCAGTTTTCTGATCAAAGCATTGCTTAACGACTTTTCATGCTACTCTGTATATAGTAAGTAGTAAAATAGTGGATGGAAGGGGAAAACGTAATGAGAAATACACAGAAGTGAGAGCGGGTTAGAGAGGAAAACGGGAAAACGGGTAAAAGGCTCTTCTCCTCTCTCCCCCCTCTCACTCTCCCTCCCCTCTCCTTGCGCATATCATCTCAATAAGTGATTCCCACACAAAAAACATTTAATGATTTCACAATTGGTGCACCTTTTTGTGTCTAATTACCTCTCTTTTAATACGTTGCGAGAGAGTCAAATATTAGGTGAAAAAAACGGAAAAAGGAACCCCTCTCTCTCCACACATGTAATGCTCATCCAGAGCGACGCTCTGGGCGCCTCACACACACGTATGTGTTGATAGGGCCTCCCCACCCCGCTGTGTAAACGTACCTTCCTCCAGCCAAGTACACATTTGGCGTTTAAGCAGAACAATGGCTATAAGTAAACTTGTATTAAAAATCAGCATCCATATACATCCATACGTAGTACTTACATGTCCAACGTTATCCGAATTACGATAATATATACGCTTTGTAAATACAATTAGCGCAAATTCTGCTTCGATTATTTATAAAATGCCAACAATTCTGCAAGAAGCTAATATAATTTAAAATATTGGACACTAATTAAATAAATACTTGTGTGTAATAATTGGTGCATTGTGATGCGTGTTGTCTGCGTAGTGTATTGGACGTGGACTCTCTCGTAAGAGAGTCAAATGTACACACTTCAAGGGGGAAGGAACCTCTCTTTATCCTTGAAGGGTCGGGAGGCAAAAAATGAAAACATCATCCTGTGCACACACACTTGATTGACCATTATATGGTGCCTTTTATTATTTTGTCCGACTGTATTTGATTTACTTGTTAATAATTTTACCCACATTTATGTTTTAATTTTGGAAAACGTTTTCACTGCACGCTTCATCACAAAAAGATGTGATTACAGTAGTCCACGGCTGCTGCACCCAGCCCCCTCATGGGGCGGGGCTGGGTGCGATAGCCTTGGGTAAGCGCTGGGTAACAATGAACAGTGTGCGTGCTTGTAAAATTTGATGAACATATGTAACTTAGAAATGTTAATATACTAATTCCTCTTGTGAGTTTACGCTTCACGCAATGCACTGGGCGAAATTCCAATTTTTAGGCGATTTGCCTAAATTTTTAGGAATTTTAAAATGTTTTTGAAAATGCAGCATGCGTAGGACGGCCGTCAATGTGGGCAAAGGAATTCATGATATCCAGTATAAATGATAAAACTCATTGTACATTTATTTTTCACAATTTGTATATGCATATAATAATAATAGTAACAATAATCATCAGTTTTACTTTCTAGGCAAAATCTTCGTCACATATATAATAATCTGTGGGCCGATTTATGTTGGGAATGTTGCAATTACAAGAAAATATTCTTTATTTATTTGATTACTTTACATTTTATTTGATTCAGGTCTAGAGTAGCCGTAGCTTAAGAGTTCCACGTCAACTCAACGCCGAACCTTAGTAGGTTTTTGGTGGGCGTCCTCGCTTTTTCCGTGTATCTTTTTCAAGCAATGTTTTGAAAGCCTCCTTGCTGATTTCAACATTTCCACCATTTTCCTCGACGGTTTTTCTCGTTTTGACATAGCCGCAGTAACTGCAAACTACCAAGTTCTCGTCTCCCGCAAAATCGGCAAAATCATTATTACCCCTTTTACGCTGTGTTAGGTTCTTTACCATGTCTTCAGTGATGACATTCGCTTTTGTTTTCAGCCAGTAATGTCGAGGCTTTTTGACCCACAAGTTTCCACATGTTCCTCAACACTCCACTTTCAACGTATCCTTGTTCGTTTCCTTCAGCTCCACCTCCATTGTTTCCGCGTCAGATTCAGTCACTTGTTCCTGCATCCTCGGAATCACTGTCATTCTCACTATTGGTTTCGTCTTGGCTGTCTTCAGTGATGTCGTCATCCTCTTTTGAATTGACACTCGTAAAGTCAAAGTCTTCCGAAGATTGGTTGCTCCGAGAATCATCACCCGATCGTTGGTTCTTTGTCGCTGCTTATAGGTTCGTCTTCTTTCTCTGGCGAGCCCTTAGCCTGTTTCAACATTTTTCTTTTCTTATTTTGGTCTTCCATTTGGTTCACAAATATTGAAATTGGAATCAAAGATGGACTTTCAACAGCACGTAGGCCTTCAAACATTGAATCTTTTCCTTTCAGAAATTTTCAATGCAACTCGATTAAGCTGCAAATAAAATTAAGTTTACGTAAATTCTGACGTATAATAATTACATATTTGTAATTAAATTAAACTTTTTTCCACACTGAAATGCTGCCTACCTCGAAACCATTCAGGGCGTGACTGAGCACTACTACAGCTTAGTTCTTGCATAGCATATATATATTAAAAGTAGAGCAGCTTGGACCTTGGACCTTTTACACGCTGCCTTGGACTTCCACTAGGCGTCTCAGCGTTCCATTTGAGCCACAATACCTCCCAGATACATAGCTTCTAAGGGTACAGTCTAACTAACTCTGTGATTTAATTAATTGTATAATGGATTATTGTAGTCAATAATGACTGCTTGTTTTGTCTTCGGCATCTCTATAGAGGACCTGAGGGCGGAAATCTGTATGAAAATCCCAGTCGATACGAAAAGGGTTGTTCGTGTATAACAGAGAGAGAGAGAGAATGGACAAGAAGTGTGTGTGTGGTGACTATGGAGTACAAAAATTTATAAAAGAGATTTTCTCGTTTTTCTCCAAATTACAGCGTGGAATTATCCTCATGCGTACGGAGAGAGAGAGAGAGAGAGAAAAAAACTGAATGGGGAATAAGGAACTCAATCACACATGAAAAATGAAATAAATTCGCCGAGGATGGGCGTGAAAGAGTCCAACATTTCATCTCCAATATATACACCTACCAAATGCATTATTACACCTCCACATCTTCCATTATTGTCTTTCTTCACTCAATAGTCAAAGCCAATCCACTCTATCTCCTTTGCACAATTACAATCCTCACTTTAGTACGTGTGGGTCTGTGTGTGTGGTGTAGACTTATCCACTGTTTTTGTGTCTTGGCTCTGTAGAAAACAAAGATTTGTCCAAAATATCGTATACGGAATCGACACAGACACACAATTTTCGGAAAATGACACTTTCGATCAGGAAAAATTCCTGAGGAAGAAATAATCGTTATTCGAAAAGGATCAAGAGTGATGAAGTGCGAGACTCAGGCCTGTATCACCAACCATTGCTTAGTCAATAAGGCTGTCTTTAGCCATACCCATCTCTTTTTTCTCAGCACCAACAGCGACTTGAAAGTTCCTTTAAAAAGAAAGACTTGACTCTAACTTTTTCCTTTCTTATTGCTCAAGTCGATCTCAAGTCGCCGACTTATTCATATCACCAACCTTTAATCCTTTCCTTGAGAAAGGCTCAGCTCGTACTATTTTCGTTACTTTCCTGAGCCAAGGGACCTGGTGGCTTGAGCATTCCTTATCTATTTTTCCAAGAATTGGAACAATGAAAACGTTGTGATTCATA
>WJFB01003996.1:0-11267 GCA_009870185.1 Pygmarrhopalites habei | reverse complement strand
GGAGGGGTCTGATTCGATATCTTCGCAAAATGTAACTCAACATTTTTTACAACCTTTTTACAAGTTACACGTAATAATTTGGTGTGGATTATTTTGACAGGGAATTTAGCAATGCACATCAGGATGACCTTTTCAGTTCCTTGACAGAGCAGGCCAAGAGTGAGGGGAAAGATATAGGTAAAAAGATTACTTTCACTTTACTCTTCCAAAAGATTTGAATATTTACAGTTATTTTTTAAAATAATTAAACAGATGTCAAATCCATTATGGACACCTACACACTACAGAAAGGTTTCCCACTTGTCCGAGTATCCACTGCTTCTGCTACTAGGATTTACATTTCACAAGTAAAGTGCTTCATTAATTCACATATCACAAGTCGTACACCTTCACTTTTCACTTTCACTTGTGTTGTACTTAAATATTTAGGAGAGGTTCACAAACAATGCGAACTTGAACAAGGAACTTGACCCCGACACTTTATGGGAAGGTCAGTCACTCTAATATTTTTCATTAACTCTATCCAACAACATTTTATTCTAAAAATTAAAAAAATACTTATTGTTGTGTGTAGTTCCGTTGGCAATTGTCACCCAAGATAGTCCATCATTTGAAAAACTCGAGCCAGTTTTATGGATCCACAATGATACATCTCTGGTCTCACATGACGTGTCAGACACTGGAAAATGGATTATTGTCAACCCAGGAGGCTACGGCTATTACCGGGTTTTATATGACACTCAATTAACAGCCTTGATTCAACAACAACTGAATGATAACCCAACGGTATTCGACGCCCTGACCCGTAGCAAACTCATTGATGACTACTTCCGGTTTGCTGAAGAGGGTTATGTGTCCTGGGAAACGGCGTTGGGCATGACAAAATTTATTGGTAAAAATCCAGCGGACTCGGATCATACTTTCCTTGTCCCTGCATTGGGTACTTTCTCTGGCTTTCTCTCCCGCTTGAATGGAAGCAATTCGGAGATAAATAATATCAAGGTATCCCCTGCTTTCACTTCTTAACCTGAAGTAAAAATATTTACACATGAATGAACACTGGTTTCAGAATTATTTACGTCCCAAAATCGAGGCGGAGCTGGATCACTTTGGGTGGGAACAAGGTGTGGACGAACATGGGATAAAAGTTTTGATGCGAGCCACCCTCCTCGATTGGGCTAGTACTCTTGACTCACAAAAATTAGTGGATTTGTCAAAAGCATTGCTAGCCCAGTGGAGAAGTCAACCAGATCAAAATCCGTAATTTAAAAGTATTCAGACAATTATCTAAATATGATGCAAAGAGCAAAACTTCTTAACAATAATTTTTTGACAGGATACCACTTGATCTGCAAAGTGTGGTCTATTGCTCAGCCATCAGTTCTGGAGTAAAAAGCGATTTTGACTTCATCTTTCAGCAATTTAGTCTTGAGACTAGTTCATTAGCCGCAGAACATCGGACACGTCTTCTCAATTCTTTGTCTTGCTCAAGATCTTATGAACAATTGATTTGGTTAATTCCGAATTCATATTCTTCTAGAAACGATTTTGTACCCTTTTTGTTGTACTAACAATTATTTATGCCGTTTATGGGCAGGCTTATTAGAAACTCCGTCGAACCAACCAAGTTTGGAATCGAATATCTGAATGGCATCATAATGCGGGTACATGCCAATCATATTGGTAGGGAACTTGCTATTGGATTCATTAGAGATAATTGGCAACAGCTGGTCAATTACACAGCAACGGATGATGCCAAGATCCAAACTACTGTCATCTCAACGGCTGTGAACGACTTTGCTGTGTATCAAAACTCGGAAGATCATGTAGCTACGGTATGACATCCTCATGTTTAAAATTCTATCACAATTATGCAAATGAAATGAAATGTCGATTTGTGTATTCTTTCTCCAGCTGCAAAAGTTGATGCAAGACATTGAGGCGAAAAATAAGGCTCATTACGACCTTATCCAAAATTCTCTCACCGCAAGTGTGGGTAAGATTCGTGCAAATGGTCAATGGGTTGCAGCAAATCGAGGTCCAATCAATGCATGGTTCGCCGTTAACAGTTAATGATGAATTAATTAAATGATTATTGTATAAAACACAATTATTGTTACAGTGTAAATAAAGTGTGGCGTGGCGTGCTAAAATTGTATAGGAAATTGAATGTAACTTCCACATTGCATGAAGAGGGAAAGCAATTCATGAACTACTTTTATAACACGAGTAGATTTCTTTGTGTCATAATCAATTATATGCATTTAATTAAATGAAATTTATAAGGTCTACGTTGACAAAATCATTTTGAATAGAAGTGTACAAGTGAGACAAACAAAGTCAAAAGTACTTTCTCCACTTTCACCCCTTCCAAATAGTGTTGAAAAAAGAGAAAGCGAGCAAAATATACTATAGAATAAATAATAATTAATAAGATTCTTTGAAACATGATTTGTTTGTCAAGTGTCATTTAAGATTCCTGAAGTTTCAATCGTTCTAAGTCTTCGTAGATTGGATCTGGTTTACAAGAGTCCAAGTCGTCAAAAGTGTCTTGTCGAAAAGTTTCAACAGCAGCTTGAGAATCTTCTCGGATTATCTTACGACCATCCGGTTTTGGATTCATCAGGATGAATGGAAGTTCTGCAGCCAGTTCACCACCAAGAGCACCCATATGATACAGTTTGACTGAAAATAGTACAAACGTATTGACAAGTTTCATAAATTTACAAACAAAAATCCTTTGAGTGCTAATAGTAGACTTACCTTTGACATAGTAAGATACAATTATTCCGAATGCATCTCTTTGCTCTGGATTTGTGAGTCTACAACACGTCAAATAATTATGTCACATGAATTACGAGTCATTCAATTAAAAAGATTATTTTTCCTGGCAAGCTAAAAATAGTAGTAAAAGGATTACACAAAATGGATTAGAGAGGACAGAATCTGGGAAAACTTACAAAGTCGTTGAAGCCAAATTAGTGTCTTCATTCTTAAGCTGACCATCCAAAGCCACGCCACTATTCCCCATCATTGTCGGCGTGAGATATATAACCTTTTGTAATGTGGATCCAGGGCCAATGGGACAGCCTTCCCTGTGAAATTTTTGAAAATTTTATTTAGGCTTTTTAAAAAGTATTTATTTGTTACAAACTATGGGGAAAAATAGCAATTCCTTACTGAGTTTCGATAGAGGCCACAGTGGCTTTGTATTGACCATTTGCAAAAATACAAACATCAATGTTTTGTTGAATCATGGCCTTGATTTTCTTGACCGTCTTGTTACTATTATTTCGAACGCTGATATTGACAGCAATCTTGTCACCGTGATGGTACAGCTAAATGAATATTGTGTAGAACCATCATTAGACGATTGATGGAGAAAGTAAAGAAAGTTTCTTTGTTTGTACGGTACCTGTTTGTCCAAAGTAACTTCCAGCTCCAATTCTCCTGGACTCAACATGAAATCCTTTCGCACAATCGTACAAGGTTGACGACTTTGAACTGATGGTGCATACTGAATCTTACGAATCCCAAGACAAACTGTACTCCTACGAAAAGAGATAATAAAATTATTTAGCTCAAAATAAATCAGTGTCACAAAAGAAGAATGTAATTTAAAACTGTTTACCTTTTATGTCCACGATCTCCATCATTTTCTCCGGTGAAAGCTTTGAGAAAGTAATCCACTCCACAGGGCTTCCCTTGGTCCTCAGCCCCGGGTTGAAGGGACACTGAGACAGGGGCAGTTTGAGGAATTTTGAAAACGAATGGGTAAGCATTGGGTCCCAATTTTTTACAAAGTCGTTCTTGTAATTTCGTCATATTTCCCTTGTTCACGGATGCTGGATATACTTGCTCGGATGTCAAATGCATATCTTTTTGGAATCTCAATCCCATCACTTCATCCTCTTCACGACCGTATCGAAAGGAACAAATTAGCTGAGCAAAAATTTTTCGATTCAAATAGTCAGGGTCAATCAAAACGACCCCATCTGAAATAGAAAGTGAAGAGATGGAGATAAAAATTAGTCACTGAAAATATTTTCAGGACAAAAATGTACAAAAATAATAAATGACAGACCGATTGGATCGACGTGTACTAAATGGTCCACGAAATCCCTTTTCCCAACATACAATGTAATTTTTCCATTGGGAGAAATTTTTTTGAAAACTTTGAAAGAAGCAACCATTTTTGCCTTTTTATTAAGATAAAGAAGAAAAACTTTCTCTAAGATGAAAAAGAAAGTGAAGAAAACTTTCAGGATGAAAAGACAAAATCACACTGACTGTTTTCCAAGAGTTGTGGTACTTTTTATTTGAGTCAAAAACAAGACAATACAATAGAATGACAAGGTTCGGAGTGTCTTTTTTTACTTTTGTCGTCATTTCTACTTATTTCAGAATTGAATGACGAATCAGTAACAACTCTGAAAAGGTCAAAAAGACACCAGAGCCAATGTTATTATTCGTAATTCAACCCTATTGGTATACATAAATAGTAAGTCATTTAATTAAATTAGTTTTCAAACCCTTCGAGTCAGGCAAAAGCAGTTTGTTGTTGCTGTCGATTCATGTATCACAAATTTTTTTGGTTTCTCTCTACTCCGACCTTTTCTGGCGTAATAGAAATAATCCGGATTGAATGACACTGTGCAAAAAATCTAATAGATAGCAATGAGGCTATGTGAAAGGTTTATTGACCATTACTAAATAAATATGCTTCACAATTCTCTGAATTGAGTCTCATTTTATTTGCTCTCTCTGTAGTTAGATGTTTGGTACAATAATCAATTTAATAGGTATAAATTTGGAAACAAATGAATTCAAAGGTAATTACAAAATGTAAATATACATAGTAAAATTTGCTCTAAACACAATCACAACCGAAACTCTAAAGCTAAAAAATAATCAACAACAATTTTGGTTTTATCACGTTTGTACATTACTAATAGTCATTCACTATTCTATTACATACCAATATGTGATAATTTCTCACATACCCCTATTGCACACCAGGTACCTTCTACAATATTGGTTTACAAAATTCATTCAATGAATTTCATTGACATTAACAAAATAAATGCTAAAGAATAGCTTTCAAAGAAACTAGATTAAAATTATGACAGAAATGTCCAAAATGTGTACTGACTACACATACAAAAAAATTATTGACTCGTGTGACTCGTTTGGACGGTAGACAATTGGTTAACATTTATGTGATGAGAAACAAATCGTTAAAATACTATACAGTCATTCTGGCTCTGGAAGGAAAGTAAGAAGGCCATTCATTGTAAAAAATTTTTTTAAACTTGGTATTTAGGATGAAAGCACTAATTGTATTTTTCAAACATGTTTTCTCTAAAAATTGTACAAGAAGGCCGACAAGCTGTCGGCGATAGCAGTCTATATAAAGGGCTATGTATAAAAGATTCCATTAATCAAAGATTCTGTAATCTCTTAGTAGCCTACAAGTTGTAGGACTTTCAAATGCAAAAAAATTATAAGATTATTTCCATTTGAACTTGGAAGACTAGTTTGTATCTTTTAGATATAAATCTAATACACGTAGTAAATTGTTGGCTGCATCAATTCTATTTAATTTCGGTCCTGGTTGTCGGCAACTCTCCAGGTACTCTTCAATCTTTGAATATTTATGTGAATTTTTAACTTCTGGAGGAATAGAATGGAGTAGACCTAAGGGAAATTCTCTTGCTAAGGCATCGGATGCAAGTAAACCCTGGAGAGAACAAGAAAATTGTTACAATTCTTAGAGATATTTTACACAATATCGACAATATGTCAAACTTTACAAAAAAGAACTTACTGCACAAATAGCATAGTAGTTATGGTCGGTCAAAGAATGAACACACAAATCGTCAACAGCAAAACTGAAACAATCATTCTCACTATTCCCCTTTTCACATTTCGTCGGTTCAGACTCGTAAATTTTATCAATATTCGCTAAAAATTCAAAACAAAAACAAATTAAGAATGATTTTAGACATAAGTAGGTAATGTAGTTTCAATTATCTGGTTTGAATATTATTCTCATATAGACTTACTCATGGCAAGTTGTCCTCTATCAACAACAATGATATTTTCCAAATCAACCACTTTCATCATGTAATTTTCTTCATTAACAGCAAAATTATCTGGTGAGATGTCTGTTAGGTAAAGTACAAATTTATCATGCTTGGTACTCAGTTGAACTGCAATTTGAAGAAGTTGATGGGCAATGGCTGCTCTACGGAAATACGGAATAAAATACAATACAATAATAGTAATAATAATAATTAACAGGAGACAAGTACTGTTGGAAATGTGAATAAGACTGATTTAAATCAAATTGATTCTGAATTTATTCTAGAATGCTCTTTGTTCAATCTGAACACAATTAGAAGAAAATATACAACAAAAAAATCATGAAAAAAAACAAAATTATTTCAAAGAATATCGATTAGTGTCCGCTTTAGAAGCTTCTCTTCGTTTAAACTTGAGATCTACGAGTTCTCTAGACTTCTTCTCACTATTGTTCTGTAAAAAAGAGAACCATCGTCATGATTTTAATTGAATGTGTATGTATTAATGGGTACATGTACTAAACACATTCACTTGTACAACTTACATATTCTTCTTCTTCATCTAGTCCTCCGGATCCTTTGTCACAAGAACGGATGGGATAGCTATAGTAAGCCTCACCACAAATACAAGCTCTCTTCCCCTTCCCCTCATTCATCTCTGTCTCGTCCTTTTCTTGTAAATAAGTGGCAATAACAGCAAAGCAAAGATTGTTAATTCCACACCCCTTCGAGGCGAAATGACAGAAATCAATAGTTGATATACAGTGTCATATAGGATAATTTAAAAAAATACAATGGGGAAATCCTACTTGTAAGATTATCTGGACAATCCAAATTTTAAAATTCTTCTTGCGTCAAATCTCGACCTAGACGGGTCTCCTCTTTCTCACGAGCCTGAATTAAACCATTAATTGAGCTTCTGTAGCTACCAAACCTTCCTGCTACCGTCTGGTCATGACTCTGTCCAACACCTCTTGTTCCACTACAAAAGTACAAATATTCAATAACATTGTGTGTACTATAACATTACATATTTACCAAATTGAGTAACTCACTTAGTCTGAGTATGCTTAGAACAGTACAGCAAGTAATTGAATACACTGCAATTTAAAAAACATCCACATAGTTATCATATATAAAAGACTATGTATATAGTATGTGTTTAAAAATAATAATAATTTAGATGTACTCACCTTGATTTGCAATCAGCAGATGATAAAATAGGAATCCGATAAGTCACACTGTCAACTAAAGCCGATTTCTGCGGGACAGGAATGTCAACATAATCTCGAGGACCACAGAGTTCATTGTGTAGAGGAGTGACTTGACATTTCGTCTTTGGGTCAACACCAGCTTCACTGCACCATACAGTTCCTTTGCTAAATGTCCAGCAGGAGGAATGAATCCCCTAAAGGCTTCAATTTCTTCTATAATTCCCTTGGGTTGAAAGACTGGGACAGACGAGACTCCAAGCAGAGAACTTGAACAATATTTCGCTTTATAAGCCAAAGGGTCCGACTTGGCCTTCTCAATCTCATCTTTTAAAATGAATGTGGGGAGAGGTGAGGGTTCTATGCCACGACTTCTCAGCAGATTTACATTCTGAATAGGACCCGAGTCAGTCCAGTGATCAGGATACGATTTCATTGACATGCGTCGGAATTTACACGTTTGGCAAAATGCCCAGTCTGGCTTGATGCAATGAAAGATGAAGTGTTCCAGCATATTCTGATTGGTTGAGAAGCCTTGCTCACAAACAGGAAAAATACACTTGATTGATTCATTCTTCTCATGAACAGAGTTGTGATTGGTTAAGTGAGAAGGAGTTGCTGCAACATAATCACATCCCTCTACTGGGCAAACAATCTTTTTATTATGAACTTGAGAAACATGGAAATACAAATCTCCTGCAAGTAAAAAATATTTACATTAGAATATTTAGAAAGAATGATTCGCAAAGTAATTATATTCATTTCTTTGTCATTTACATAATAATACTTACGATCACTTTTAAATCCAGCACTGCATTGATAACAGAAAACTGAATTCTCCACCTTGTGTTTTCTCAAGTGTGTCTTCACTTGGAATTTCTTAGTCTTCAATAGCCCTTGAGATTTCAATGTAAATTTACAATTCTTAACTCTGCACACAAATGAATTGTCTCCGATAGACTTTCCAAACTTGTCCTATGAAAATAATAAAATAGACATGTACAATTATATCTACACACACATTCAATTCCACAGATATATATTTAGAAAGAGAGAGAGAGGTGAATAATACAAGAGCTTACAACAATCCATCCGATTTGTATCTCGGTCAAGCTCAGGTGTTTGTTCTGTCAAGAAGGCGAATTTGTTGTGTGGTCGTTTAGTAGCGTCCACTTCCTCCCCCTCCACTTTCATCATCTTAGAACTTGGTCCCGGGATATTGTCATCAGAATTCTGAAATATAGACACACACACACACTATCATTATGTAAAAAAATTCTCTTACTTTTATAATAATAATAAAATGACATGGATGTGTACTGTACATACATTTCGTTTGGTATTATTCTTGAATGAGTCAGGCACATCCTCGTTGAAAACTCCATCATCATCGGTACTAAAATCACTGAGATCTGCATTTTCCTTACTTGACGAGGCTACACTGGGAGTGGGGTTCTGAAATAATAAAATTGTATGGCGAAATAAGTGATGAAAATTCATGTCAAAATCCACACAAATAATATGTACATACCTTAGTAAAATACGACTCCAACCTCTTTTGTTTCTTCAACTTCCGAGTACTCGTACGACCCATTTTGACGAGATTGACTCTCTAACTACACTACGCTCTATGCAAAAACTAATACTGGACTGGTTTCTACACTAACTGCGAAATGTCAGTCTTTCACTCCATAAAATACGGGTATAAAGTGACCCCTCAAAAAACGAACATCCGTTTCGTTCAAAATGTTCCCTTGCCGCATTGATGACGCGCGGTGTATAGGCCCGTTAGCCAGACTGCGTCATTATTTATTATTACTTATTATTATTAAATCTTTGCTAGGAAGTAGAATGTCCTTTTACGGTAAAAGTTTTACCTCACTTGGAAATTGTCATGATAAAATGTTGTCAACTGTAACACATTGTCAAGTTAATAAAGTTAATGTTGATATACAATGTTCAAAGTCATCGGAAACTATTGGTGAAAGTGAGGAGAAAGTTCAAAATTCACATCTTACCCTTGGACCACTATATTCTGCAGCTATCAAACGACCACAAGCACCATGATAAGGAGGAAAGGGCCATCCATCCTTTGCTGGAAAAGACTATAATTCAGAAACTACAATTAATAATACTACGTAATTTAATTATGTGTTAAAATAAACTATCTGAAAGACGCACCATCAAAAGTATTGGCTCTGGGTTAAGCAGTATCATGGTTAGGAAATGAGCCAAGATTGTTGACCGGTGAGGTCCTCTTGATGTCTTTGTCACTGCCTCAATTAAATATTCCATCCTGAAATCATAACAAGAATCTTGTAAATATTGTGTCACAAAATTCTACAAAAAATATTAAATGTACAATTTACTTGTCATGAGATGGACACAACAGGACATCGGTGACTTTTCCAATCTTTTCTCCATTCAGAATTGGTTCATCAGGTCTAGTTGCAGTGGTATGTGAATACTGGAATGACCAAAACATTTATTTAGATTTATTGTGAAATTGACATTCGAGAATCATTTTAAAAAGTAGTACATATAGTCAATTACATGGTCTATGAGGACTTTTACAGAGTCCTTGACATCACATTGGTTCTGTACCCCATGTCTTTCACAAATATTTTTGTCTAGTTGATCCAACTCATGGTCGTGACCTACGATTATTAATAATTTCTTTGTTAAAGTCTGTATACCGATATTACAAAGTTTGTAATTCTATGCAGTATTATAGTCACCTAATTTTTTGAGGACAAGTTTGTGTTCCTTCCCACGGTTCTTCCAGGTAGCATAAAAGATATTTTTAGAATTGACTAATTTGGAAATGGAGTACTTTGTCCAGTCGTTGAGTTCAATTTTGCCTAGAAAGATTAGATGAGAAAATGAGGCCCTTAGTTATTTCAAAGCTGTCAACAATGTTTCAGTGATGATTTTTACTAATATCATTTTTATTCAATTTAAACATGTTATTATTGATTGTCATTGTACCTGAAATCATTTGAGGACAAAGATTTACTCCAAAGCAAGCTGGACATTTTGACCTTTCTCTGGCGAAAGCAAAGAAAATAAATAACACATATTAATATTATGTCTGTTTGTGGAAAGTACCTCGAGAACTGAATAAATCGCAATACAATAAAAAAAATAAATCTCATAATTGAGTTACCAGATATTTACGATTTATAGTATAAATTTTATACTCACGTGAGTTCATCCAAATCCAAAGTGATGGTTAATTTGCCTTTACGAAAACTGACACTAGTTAGTAAAATGAGGATAAGAATGGAACATGTAGTAGCAAACAGAAGAAGGATCCAACGTTGTATTGCTTTCATGGCATGAGGAGTATTGTTATTATTATTATTCCCTTCAAAGAGTTTAAAGTTGGTTAATCCACGGAAACAACAATTTGTAATCCGAGGAACTGTTTTTGCTGTAGTGATAGGAGAGACAATGGAAATTGAGTCAACTTCTTCATTATCTGCTAAGGACAACTGTTCATCCATAGCGTCAACATTTAATAACAATAATTGTGATCGCAGTTAAATTGTAAAACGGAGATAAGATTAGTCCACTTGTTGCCATAGAATTGTACACCATCATAGTTTGTTATTCCAAAATCAGAAACTCAGTCTGCGCGATTGAGACCCATGACATCTACGGCCTAACAGACACAAGAACGTTTTTAGATTACTATAATTTAGATTTATGTCGACTCGTCTTGCTCTTTATTTTTCATATCCATCAGGATTTCAGCAGTCTGAGCACATGTCGGAGGCTTATTTCTTAAATGTTTTCCCAGTCCTCTTTGTGTCGGAAATAGTCCTCCACATTTTGGACACGGATACTTCACACACACAATGTGTGCCTGTATGCACAGTCAGCTATGTAAATTTAGTAGCTCAGTTTACAGGGTGATTTTTGAAGAAAAAAAGTAAATTTTTAAAAAAAGAAAGCTATACTAGGAAGTGCT
>WJFB01003995.1:0-11268 GCA_009870185.1 Pygmarrhopalites habei | reverse complement strand
CACAAAATAAGCTGTGGAGGTCGCTAAAAGCGGAATTTTCAAAATCCCAGAAATTACTTTGTAGAGAATCACTTTCTCTACAACCCAAATTTGAAAATTTTAGCCTTACATTTGAAAGAGGTACACAGCGTGATAGCAAAAGGACCAAAAAGTACCCCTATTTAGGTGGTTTTTGAATCCCCACAACCGCACGTTTTAAAATTTTAAAATTTTTTTTCCAGAATCCAACTAAATTCATCGAGTCGGTCATTTTGATACCAAACACGATAGATATCAAGACAATTTAGTACCCACACACACGCATAATGCACGAAAAAGTGCCAAAAACGACCGTTTTCGGGACTTTAGCCCTCGTGGAAGCCAGGGAAATCCCTTTTTCAACATTCGGGCTCCATGTGGTCTCAAGGCAATCGATTTGTCACATTTTGACACTAAACACGATATTGCGGGTTGAGAGGGGGCGTACGATGTGCCTGTCCGAAATTTTTGTTCTTACCGTATTATATATATGTGATGATGCGTGTGTTACATACATATATGTAACACAGTATAATATATTATACTGTGCGTATAATTTATGGCCCATAAATTATGGGTTTTAAAAATAATCCTCTAACCCCTCAAGCTATCTAGTAATTGGTCAACCTTATACGTTTAAATGTGAATAATCTTTTCCCCTATCATTTCATTGTGTAACACTATTGGAGAAAGAGAAGAGAAAGAGGAGACACAACAACATACAAAAAGTAAATATATACTGGAGTCAAATTAGAAGGGATAATATTGGAAAACCAACTGACCCTCACAAGTTAAGTATATATAATTTTTTTGCGGATGGTTTACTATAGCAGTGGTGATGAGAGGAATATTTTTATTATTCTAGAAATTCCTTCTCCTCCTCCTCCTGCTCTTGGTTTGTACGTTTCCTTGTTTTTTCTCGTAATCATAAACATAATCGTATATAATTATAGGGATAATTCGAGCTAGACTGGGACTGTCGGGAAACAAAACTTACCCTTTCTTTCTTCATGTCAACAGTTAACTTTAGTCAGGCTAATAACTGAAATATAAGCCGTGTATTGTATGTTATGATGTAAGTGTGTGTAAAAGTTTTTTATGGTCTTCTATCGGCTATCGGGATAATAATTTGCTCTAGCTGGAATAATGCTGGATAAGTATGAATGTCAGTTGTATGTATGTATAACCTATATGTGACAGAATGAAGAAGTTATTGAATATTATTGATTTGATATTGAAAGGGAGAGAGAGAAATAATAAAAAAATTGCGTGTGTACGTTTGTTGTCTCCTATTTCATTTAGGATACAACGTGTAATGTATTGACCATTTAAAATTGGACGTTATTCCTGGAATGATGATGAGTTACTCACAAAAAAGAAAAAATTAAAATGTCCGAGATATTAAAAGTCATATTAGCCTTGTCCAATACAAATCACCATGTCGAATGACTAGTAAGTTGTGATTTTGACTAGAAAGAAGGATTGTTACTACTACTGACTAAACTATTATTATAGTTATCAAGAGTACACTATGGAAGAGAGAGAGAGAAAGAGAGAGAGCTAGTTTTATAGAGAGGGGGATTATAGAAATCAAGCTAAAACTAGCTAAAAGAGAGAAGGTGAATTAAAATTAACGAGGATACATGTGTTCTCGCCATGTATTGTAACTATTCTCTATTTTTTGACTAGATATTACTCAATTTTTCTTTAAAAAATGGAAGAATAACTGAAACAATAATAATGATGTTCATCCAACTAACAAATCTTTTTTTTGATTCTATACTGATGCTACAAAAATATATTTACAGAGAGTCATACTTTGTCTAACTATGTAGAAGTTGTACATTTATTAAAATATAAGTATATTTGTGTATGCGAGCCAATATACTTATTCTCATTCCCACTCAACAGCCCTCCGCATCAATTTTAACTGCACTCTCTCATCATAATTTGTGGTCTGTCCTGTAATTATGTGAGGAAGATAGAGACTTCACAAATTGGAAATAATGAAAAGATAATTGTACAAAAGAGAGAAAGAATGGAGGGAAATTGATGCGAAGTTACATTGTGGAATTTTTTTTTTTGCTACTGTATATTATATGTAGAGAAAGAGAAAGTAAGAGAAAGAGGGGGAGAGAAAGAGAGATTAAAATTGTTAGCTCTAATTTGCTATTTTCTAAGTTAATCTACTACTAACACTATGTAAGATTCAAGACGAGAAATAGAGAAAGAGATGAGCTCTGAACTGCTACTGAAGGAATTAATTAATTAATTAAGATAAGAGAGAGAGAGAGAGTGAAAGAGGGTGAAAGATGCTGGATTAGTATATATTTTCTAGTCTAAGATGTACATTAGATTATTACTATTATTATTAGATAGCTCTGTATAAAGAAGAGTGTGATTCCCTTACTTCCTTCTGCTTTTTCTTGATTTTATGTTCTCCTTCCTTTTTGGCAGAAACGAAACCCCCCACATCGGCCATTCCATTCCATCATCATTTTATCAGAAAACATACAAAAATTCCTCAAAAGTGTAAAACGAACCAATCAACTGGCACAAAAAATTTATTTGTAAAAAAAAACAAAATGTATTTGTTTTCCTATTAAAAATGTCATCCCACCACCACAATTCCTACACAATTAACTTTAATATTTGGAACCAAATGGATTTTTGTCGTCCATAAATGTTCAATACAGGATTTTGTCACTTGACACACATGTCCTGGCTATATCTATACATTTAAATTGTGTACAAACATTTTTTAAAGATCCACTCCTCGTGTATGCGAGGAATTAATAAATTCTTGTAGACAGTGGACAGGATCATTCAAAATTCTATGTGTCTCAGTTGGGTCATTAGACTTACACACACACTACATTAGTGGAAGGAAAAAATGTTCCCACAGAGAATTCTTTTTATTTCTTTTTGAAAGACCCCTACACACACATCCAATATTAAATTAATTGGTGGACCATGAATGTAAAAAATTATTGTACACCATATTTTATGTGTAGATATAGACATGTATTTTTGCTGTTTCTCATGTGCAACATGTAATAATGAATTATAATGAATGTTCACGGTAAACATCAAAAGCAAACATCGAGAGTACAATTAATGTATATATAAATATATATAGTAGTGATAGTAAAATACACTATTAAACAAGTTGTGAGGACACAACAAAAATATAAGGTTCACTGCTGCTGGGAGGACAGCAGACAAAACAAGTTTGTGAAATTAATTACATTTTAAAAATACTCATGAGAAAGAAAACTTTCTTTTTTCTTCAAAAAAAATCTTGTCAGAATTAGTATCCATAAATTTTCTCATTGCTTTCGCCATCCAGGCGAATATGACTTGGATACTAAGAAACTGTGATTTAGTACCTGCCAGCAGGAATTTACTCTTCATCATAAAATCTCAGATATTGTAATTGATTATGAGAACACAAAAAAGAAGTGAAACGTTCAAAAGTGAGTCAACAATTAAAATGAATGTGTAGACAAAGTGAAAGTTGGGAGGCTCCTCTTCCTCCACACAGAAAAACACACACACAGATTACATGTAGTACACGAGACAAGATTTGTATTTTGTAAGGAAATGAAACAAAAAAATGTGTCATTTTATATTTTTATGAAGAGTGAGAGAAATTTATTTTGTCATCTCTTACCTCTCCCTCGGCTCGCTTCTTCTCCAGTTCTTTTTTCTTAGCATACTCTTCAGAGATTCTTGCCTGGATGGCGACGAGAGACTCCCGCGTGAAGGGACGAAATACGGGGCGGTCATCCTCCGTAATCGAGTCTGAGTCTTCTGACATTTTCCCTCCTCCTCCTCCTACTACACCCTCTCCCTCCCACGCCCTACTCAATAGGGTGGTCTCAACTACCCAACTACGTTATACTCTCTCCATCATTCTTCTTCTGCGGGGAGTCACGCTCACTTTTCTGTACACACACACGGAAAAACCCAACAAATAAACAAGTCTTAGGAAAAACAATTGTCATCATCATGAGTCATTCTCATATATTGATTTACTTAATTTATTTTAAACTAATACTCTTCCTTCCAGGAATATTTAATAATATGGCTAGTTTCATTTAACAGTGTGTCTGTAGGTTGACACAAAAACACACATAAAGATTTTAGGATTGTTTTCTACATCTCTTCATCACTTTAAATTCCTTTTCTTTTCCTTTAATTTGACTATGACTTGTTTTCCAGGGAAAACTTCTCTCATTATTTTCCAGTGCAATTTGTACGAGACACACACACACACACCTAGACAAGTCTTCTCACCGAAGGAGGAAAAAAGCAAATTGATATTGGTTGTCATTGGTCCATGTGTAAGTATATTTGTGTATAGTGTGTGTAATGGGTGTGTGTCTGTCTGTGTCTGTTTTGGAGTGGCAAGGTCATCTAATTAATTTTGTGTACCGATGGAAGAGTAGAAATACATGTACAAGTAGTACCATAGTTTGAACGTGAACACCCAACACACAGATGTAAGGGGGGGTTGCGCCTGAGCCTTGTGTGTGTGTGAAAGTAGAGTGGAGAAAGAGGGAGAAATTTCCTGGGACCTGGATGAATGGAGGAACGTTCCGTTCAGGCTAAGGGAGAAAGAATGAGAGGAGAAAAAAAAGAGTGCGAAAAAATTGGGAGTCTGGAATGTAGGCCTTGGCAGAGAGAGGCGATGGGTTAGAAGAGGAGGAGGAGAGGGAGGGAAGGGGGACTTGAAATAGTTTTTTTCTATTTAAAAGTCAAGTCTCTCTATGAGGCTCTGGCCGATGTACAAATAACACGTAGGTATATGTGACCCATGATCGTGTGCAAGGGAGGAGTAAGGACAAGATATATATATATATATATATAGGTATCTTTCTATGGTGCGCATGAGAAACGGCATTTATCGATTACGTAGTCGGAGAGAAAGAGAGAGAGGCTCAGAGTTCTACTTTACCTCTCTCCCTCCCTCCTCCTCCACTTCCTCTGTCCCAACAACACTCAACACAGACTGCACAAATCCTACTTTCACCCTACATTTCTGTATAATATTATATAATGATTTTGCTCTCTCTCTCTTTCTCCTACTTTTCTCTCCCTCCTTTCTCCTCTCCTCCTCCTTTCTCTAGGCTGGGAAAAGCATGGGAGTATATTATATGTATACCTAGGATAAGATGGGAAAAAGTGGGCCAACACGATTTTGACACCATGCACAACCATTTTTATCCACTTGACGGCCTTAGATTCTAATAGACACAATCAACATTTGTGTGTGTGTGTGTGTTCATAACACATGTACAGATACACACACACCATCATCATATGAACAGACTGACGTAAAAAAGCCTCATCCAAGCCCAACCCTTCATCATTCTTATGAGCTGTCCAATCATTGAGTTGATGGCTACAAGTGTACTGTATTAGAAGGTACACACATTCAATATATTATAATAAACTACAACCACACAAACACACGATTGTGTGATCTGACTGGTTGGTGTTGGTAACAAGAGGAAGGAGAAAAGTCTCAAGAAAAGTGGGATCAATAAACCATTCATAATTACCTACTCTCTTTCACTTCACTCTTGTACTTTCTCCAGTGTAGCCTGTTCCTTTTCCTTTCTTGTTTTCTCTCTCTCTCTCTCTCTTTTGGAAGTGGAAATGATGAAAGGATTTGTTAGGTGTGTGTAACAGGGTGTGCAGGCTATGCTTCCTTTGATTTACGATTATTGCGAATTTTTCTAATGATATAATCTTACGTATTATTTTTGTTAATTTTATTAAGATAATAAATTCTTAAATATTGCTCTGCTCCCATTTAAACTTGAGGAATGGAATGTAATGGCGTAATTGATAAAGTTTCAAGATTAACTGGGATTAGTCTTACAGTAATAATAAAGTTTTTTTTGAAAGGTCCAGTTGACCTTAAAGCATAAGAAGGGTGTGTGAACTTGGAAAAAGTATTTGAGCTTTCTATTAACACGGAAACATAATTTTTGGGATGACACCCACAGACACACATAAAGTAAGGAAATTGGGTCATATGGGCAAAGTCATACAAAAATTGTATGACGATTTTTAATCTGATGACTTTTACTCGTTCTGACAATAGAGTTGGTTAAGATATTCCGTTTGTTTAACTTTGTGATGGTCAAGGAAAATCCCAGGTACACGGGACAGTCTACTCAGTCAGTCCATATTGCAAATTGTCAATTCATTTTTGTGACATTTTCTTATTTTGTACATTCCAGTATTTTATTGAAATAGAAGTAGCTGCTCGATAGCAAATTTTTTTTTATTTTCATTTTGTAAAACTTTCTTATTTCATCGTTTCATTGTATTGCTGAACAAAAGAATTTGTTGTTACGATAGAGTAAGGGAGTTGTAGGTATATGTAACAAAATATTTTGTACTGTGCGTCCTGTGTGCATGAAAGTTTGCACACACACACACATGCTCTGAATTTTTAATGTGCAGTTTTTTTGTCTGTGCTGCTTTTTGACAATTTCGTCTACATTACAATCATTTGTGACACACACACAAAATATTCTGACATACATAATTGTAATTCAATATTTTGATTTTCCTCATAGAGAAGGTATGGAAAATTGTAGTTCCTTCACAAAATCTGCACACACACACACTTTATTTTTTGAAAATTCAATAGCCATTACATATGGCGAATGAAAAAATAAATGGTGTTCAGGTTCATGCACGGCAAAATCTTTTCTTGATTTCGAAATGGAGAAAACATCCAAATTTCTAGCCATATAGTAAAATATCCGGATAAATTCCAAAAAATGGACCCAAAAAAATCGTCACTTTGTCTTTTAACTATATTAGAAACAAAATAAGAATCGAAAAATAAACTTACCCCATGTATAGGTCTCCATTATTATAATTTCCAAAAAAAAACTAATCTTATTAATCGAGGATCCCAAAATTATGTCGTCGATGATGATGAGTGAGACACACACACAAAGAGGACCAGCTTTCGTGAGGATGACACAAACACACACTCACACACATACAGGCTAGGCACAAGGGAAAAGAAAAGAAAAGGTGTAAAAAAATTTTCACACTGAGTGAGGGTGCCTAAATTTAATGTAGGATTACTATGAGCACCAAATATGATTGTTCAGTGGAAAAATTTCCAAGCCACTAGTGTAACTATGTAGTAGTAGTATTGTGAAAGAAGGGAAAGTTGATGATAGTTCAGAGAGATGAAGATGTTCACAGTTAGAGAATTTTAAAAAGAGACTGGAATGACTTGGACCACAGTTACAAGAGTAAGAGAGAATATTACGTGGTGTGGGGATGGATGTTTTCTTTTGTATGTATCTTAGGAGAGATGCAACTACTATATAGAATAGAAATAGTGGTTTGTGTATTGTACTCTACTAAGGATATACTCTCACCCCCCTTCCTCTCGCTTTCTCTACCTATGGTTATTTTATTTGGATGTGGTATTGAGAATTTTTGGTCAGAAAGGAGGTTGTAGCTGCAGCAAAGAAAGAAAGTGCGCTGCTGGAAGCAGAGGCGGGGCGTGGTTGGACGAAGAGAGTTTGTAACATTGGAAACATGTCTAAGTCGACGTCACAATCTCCTTGTGTCATGCGGCAAATCGACTTTCTCCTGGTAGTTTCTCTCTTCTAGTTCCTATAGCAAAACAACAAAACATAGGAGACTGGGAACAGTACGAGAGTGAAAGCACTGCTTTCACTCTAGTGGGACTACACAAAAACCTGCAGACTTTCACTTTGACTCCGCTGGTAGGCGGAGGAATCACATTATGAAACCTGGAATGTAAATTTGTAAATGTAAAACACACAATGGAAATGTCATTTTCTTTTTATTGTATACTTTCACAAGTAGTATGATACTACTAGTATCATTTATTAAATCCTTTCAGCCACCTCCCAATTATTTACAATGATAATAATTAGAAGAATTGTTTGTTATTTTTGCTGTTGTTAGTTGAACACACACACTTCGTGGAAATGATTTGAATTAAATTTCAATAACATACTTGTAAAGCTGAGCATGATAACAATTAGATTACAAAACATATTAAAAAATTATTTACTCAGTACGACTTTATCCTACTAAATACTTTCTACCATAAAACGTGACTTTCTTCTCAAATGCGGTGCTGATGATTGGAGTATTCTGAATATAGAATGGGTTCATAGTGTACTGAAAAAAAGAATGTAAAGGACAAAATTTTAGCTTCTCATGCTCCGGTATTGATTGGAAAGAGATGAGACTTTTTAAATTAAAAAATCACCTTTATGTACATTTCCTAAACAGACAAACAAAAGAAAATGACATTAGTTAGGATTGTAGTATGAACTAACGAGCTTAATTCATATTTTACTAATAATAATCAAATTCAACTTACGTAGAGTTCATAAAAGAAATTTTTGATACCATCCTCATTCTTGACATCATGTAGAATAATGAATCGGATTTGCGAGGCAGTCACAAAAGCAGAGACAAACCAATCGTTGAATTTGTCCACAATTTTCAGGTACATATTGTTTGTCTTCCATATATGTTCATCTATTAAATCTAAGGCTGCATGGGCTATGAATTGATTTAGATAACTATGATCCTCTTTCTGAAATATTATGACAAAAGATAACATAATGAAATCATTTAGGTAAAAAATAAATGACAACTCTTTCAAAAAGAAAATTAAGTCAAAACGAAGTGTGTTAACCTTTGGCTCCTTGGCTGCTGGAGAAAATTCCATTTCAAATAATGGATTATCATGGTGTCCCACTATCACAAAATAATAATTTCCAGACATTTGAACAAACTTTTTTGACAGAATAAAATCCCAGTTTGAGCTTTCCACTTTCAAAGCATTGAAATCACTTTTATCATCGGGGCTTAGAATTAATTGGCCCAGTTCACCTGTCCTGACGGTATTTTGTGAGAGAGAGAGTTACAGTTTTTTACTTTAAGGTTCATTCACAAAGTTGGACTTGGCCTTTCACATGTCTCTTCATATAGTGTTAGGATGATGGCCATTGTCGGATCTCAGGAAGAAAGAAATTAAGTTATTGACAAAATATTGCAATTCTCAAATGGTCTCTCATAGTGTTTCTACTTTAGTTCGTGTCCAAGTGCTCAAAGAGTGATTTTTGACTGCTTTCTACATGCCATACACATACGGTAAGTTTCTCTTTTGTTCGTCATTATTCAATATAATAAAAATAAACACAAAATATTACATTGTTACACTCTCTTGGTGGTTGTACGGATATGTAACCCTACTCTGTGGAGATACATATCTTTGGTCAACATATTATTATTATCAGCTGTGAACGTGTGTGTGCTTACTCAGATTGGCCATAGCAATCTTATGTTTATTTTGCACGTTGACCTTTGGTCCAATCATGTGTTTAAAAGAAGCTATACTCACACAATATTTATAAGAAATTTATTACGAATAAGCAACAAATATGACCAAGGTAAAATTTCTTTTATCATCTTGACCTCTACTACTGGCCTTCGACTCGTACATTTCTAGATCTTTTCGACCGTGTCGGATAATTTACAATTATTTCATTCTGTTGGTTGATTTAATAAGGAAACGCTTTAAACTTTCTTTCTTACTAAGTAAGTACTTTACTTAAGTTGGACTGTTCAAGAACTACCGACATACCCAGCTGTTTCGCCTGGTTACTGTCCCTCATATATATAACCTCACTAAATAATCTTATTTAATACAACCCCTTCAAAAAGATTGTAGAATCTTTTTTTTTTAAAAAAAAAAAATAACTAGTCAATCATAATAAATATAAATACAGAAACAGGTATATACAGCTATCCATTTCTCTCCTTATTATTTACTTATAACAGTGAAATAGTGAAATACAACTCCACAATAGATTTAAAAACAGAATGTATTATTGTGATAGAGTGGACAAGTTGATGGCTAATTTTCTTGAATATTTAAAACAGTAATTTATTGATATTGACATTTTCTGTGTGTCATTTAAATATGATTTGTCCTTTGTTTTAGATGTCGTCACACACGTCGACGAGACAAACTATTTCTCGGCACAATGTAGAAGGTTCAGAAAGTGGTCCAAACGCAACACAGACAACAGGGAGCCTATCCTATCATAATCATAAAAAGGGTCATAGACGAGGTCACTCGTATGGAGGCCCTACTCAGACTTATCATTCGCCTCTAGACGCAAGACCATCTCATCCGAACGCGCATCACGGGTATAATAAATGATAATATCTGTTTGATACAACAATCATTTAGTCATGTAATTATCCAGTTGAAGTATCACAGACTTGTAAATTCCGATCTCTAGTGACATTTGTTTACATTTTGTATTGTAGTACTACACATTTACCTCAACATGGAAATTCTGTGCTACAAAAGGGTCACAGAAGGGCTTTGTCGGGGTGGTAAGTATTTTCTTTTTCAAAATGATTATTCTTTAAGTCGAGATGTCATTTCATTTCAACTTTCTCTTTTTTTATCTACTTTTAAATAGTTTACCCATGGTTGGGATGGGTGCTGTGGCTTGGTCATCTCTCAGGGAGCTGGAAAATACACCTCAAACAGTTCATGTTCTTCGTAGCTTGTCTCCGGAAGGTAATCCTGATAATGTATAATGTGAATTTCAACATTCAAACTACAAAAACAACTGGTAAACTAATCGATGAAGTTGTTCATTTTATAGAATCTCGGCCCTCATCTCCTGATAACGTAGTAGTGGTGGACGGTACCAATATGAAAATTACACCAATGATTCCAGCATCAACCATTTTAAAAAATAATTTAGATTTGGAATGCGGTGAGACTGTTAAATTTTTATTTTATTTTTTAAAGAAAGTCACTTCCCGAATACATGAAAAATAAATAATGATTATGATTTCATTTCCACAGGTATAGGTCCTTGTCATCTACCAGCATGTTTTCAGGGACTAGCAAATATTAAGTTTTTTGTTGCAATCCTAGCACTTTTGGTTACTCTACAGCAAGGTAAGAAATTGTTCTTTTTTTTACTTAAAACAAAACAAAACTGTCATTAATATATTTGCCACGATTGTAATGACTATTTTTTAATTTGATTTTTACAGCTGTGGCATCTGGATATGTTAATTCTGTAATAATTATATTAAATTTTTTAACACCTACGGAACTATTTAATACAAAATTACTCTTGGACATCCTCTAATCAATCTTTATTTATTTATTTATAGGTTATCACAACT
>WJFB01003994.1:0-11268 GCA_009870185.1 Pygmarrhopalites habei | reverse complement strand
GATCACACCCCTTCTTATCAGCTATATAGAAGAATTTTAATTTATAACATGTGGTTTTTATAACTTATAACTATAACAATTGACTTTTATAACAAATGACTTTATAACAAATGACATGGGATCACTCCAGACTGGACAAAATCGACTCACTTAATATTAGGAGACCCTTGTGCCTTGGGGAAGGAGAGTAGGTTTAAAGTTTCCAGAAATGAAGGGTCTCATTCTAATCCTTAAGTATTAGGGTCCCATGTCATTTGTTTCCTTTGGATGGATGGTCCTGGAAAGTTCAGTAAAATATTTGACTCGAACAGTGGAGTCCAACTGCCCGCTAATTAAGTGAGCCGATTTTGTCCAGTCTGGAGTCTTCAGAATTATCTGAAAAGAAATACTCAACTTTTGAGCCTCAATTTCAAAAAAGATTCTTCCAGATTTCCACTTTATATCCAAATACATACTATTCGTATGTACGTAAGAAATCTTCTTTCCTTATTTTAACTTCATACGAATTAAACCAAGGAACACTTTAAAAATCAAGTCTGAAAGATGAATTCATACTTATTATTGTCGGAATACGATTTTTGCCTATAGGAATTGAATTGTAGCTCTCCGTGAAGGGGAACTTTAGGAGAAAACAATTTTTCTTAATTAGTGTCAATCTGACAGTCCAATTCAAGAAAAAGAAGTAATGGGAGAGAACCGATTTTTCACCTGCTCTCTCTGTCCTTTCAAAACTACATATAAAAGTAGTCTCACTGTCCACATCCGGTCTCACACTGGGCAACGACCCTTCAAGTGTCCCCATCCCCACTGCCAGTACTCTGCCGTTCAATCATCTCTGTTGAAGAAGCATGAGATGGTGCACACGGGAGAGAAGAAATTCAAATGTTCCCTCTGCCCGAAATCATTCGGACAGAAAGGAAACTTGGACATTTCATGTCATGACAATGCAAAACTCGTCCAGTGCTCTCTCTGTCCTTATAAAACGAAACACACAGTCTGTCTACAACGTCACATGGCCCACATCCATTCGGTAGAAAAACCCTTCCAATGTAATCTCTGTTCCTACAAAACCAAGACAAGGGGTAATCTGAATGAACATGTGAAGACGCACACTGGAGAGAAGGCCCATGCGTGTCCTCACTACCCCTACACATCCATCACAGCGGGTAACTTCCGGAGACACACGGGAGAGAAACCTTTCGTCTGTCAATTCTGCAACTACATGACTAGTAATTCTGGAGACTTGAGTAAGCACATTGCTCATCGTCACACTGGTGAAAAATATTTTCATTGTCAACAATGTGACTACTCTTCCGTTTCAAAGAGAGAATTGTCCAATCATTCACGGAGAAAGCACACCCTGGAGAAACCCTCCAAATGTTCCGAGTGTTATTATGTAACAGCAACATCGAGGTCCTTGGTACGGCACAGAAAACGCTATCTCAAAATGAAAGAAGGAAAAGAGTCGACAGGAAAGTCAATGTTAGTTGGGGTGAGGAGTTATCAATGCCTATTTGGAAATTGTCAATTCAGGAGTAGAGAGCTGAAAAAGATGGCTGTCCACAATCAAAATCAGCACAAAATTCCAATTATCCTCATCCCAAGGATCCCTTCATGTTGACCAGTACGAAAAGTATAATGATTTGAATGTATGAAAATGCCACCTTTTTAATAATTTCTGTGTATTTTTTGTGATGTTTTTATGCACATTTCTGTAAATGCAGTAACTACATAATATATGACAATAGCATTTAATTCAAACAAATTTGACTTCTTTTGCTACTTGTTTGTGTGTGTGAAAGTTAATGATTTCATGCATATTTCTGAATACAAATTGTCTTTGATTAAAATAATAATAGTTTCTCTCTTTATTTTTCATCTCAATTTTGTTCAAAATACATGAAATCGATTAGAAAAGTGGCTCCAAGGATGAGTGCTTTTGATCTGACGTCCATATTAATAGGAAATTGAATATAAAAATTGTCTGCGTCAGTAAAAGCTTCTTTACAACCTCCCGACCACATTTTCCTAATCTGACCCACCTCTTCCTCCTCTTCTTCCTCCCCTTCTCCTTCTTTATTAGAAAGGATGACAAAATCTACATCTCCACAGCACCAAGAGGATGTGATGCAAGGTCCTTGGATCCTCATCAGAATGTCCCCTTCTCCATCCATCAATTCGAAATTTGGATAACAGAAGAGAGACCAACATTGCCTTACACTCCCCACTAAATTTCTTGATCCTCCTCCTCCTCCAGTGTAAACTTGAATTGACTGGAGACAACATGGGAAACAACAGAGTTGACAATTTAAATGTCTGTCCAAGTAAATGGCTTCTTGACCATCCAAACTTGTGATGGACATTTGGAAGGGACGGAGTGGACCACAACATTGACGAGTACAACAGTCTGTGTCTTCTTTACAGTCAAAAAGATGAAGATTGTCAGAGTAGAGTTTGTACCGATTTTTCATTTCACAACCACAGAGGATTTCAACCATTTCTTTCCGCTGACGGATTAAAAGGTGGTCAAGGGAAGAAAGGAGGGTCAATGGATCCGAATTTGGGTGACCTTCCGTGTGGCTTTGAATGAGCGGGTAAAATTCTAGATCTTGGGACTGACGGGGTTGGGCAGTGACGGGTGGTGGGTAATAATCCATTTTTATTGTAGAATAAAATGTAAAGGATGCACTCGGAAAATTCCTTGGAGAAGAAAATACGAGAAATTCACAAGTCTGAATATCAAAAATGTGTTTTGAATCAAAATTTTTGATCCATGTGTGTAAAATGATTGTCAACTGGAGTTCTCGATAGTCAAAGTCGTGTGTGTAAAACTGGGAGTGAAAACTTTGTACTACAGTCACTAATTTTTATTTTAATTAGTTTGAAAATGATTGTCTCTATTTTCTCGAAGGAAGGCCAGTGGCGTAACCAGGCACAGGCCAAGCAGGTACTGGCCTGTGTAGGTTCCGAAACATTTACAGAAAAATTGCTTAAAACCACAAAAGCAGGCCCCTTAAAATTGATTTCTGGGGATTGTGCCTGTGTCCAATTTCAGTCTAGTTACGCTACTGAGGAAGGCACATTTTTGTACAGAACTGAAGCTTAAATTCTGTAAAAATGTGAATGACTCTTTAGTTTTGGAATTTAAAATTGTAATTACTGTTGTTGTTGCCAAAACATTTTTAAAAAATTGTTTGCAATACTTAAAAAGAGAAGGAGAATAAAGAGCTTGTGTGTGTGACAGTGCATGTCTTGTGTATGTGAGAGAGAGATGAAAATTGAGAATTTGGACAACTCCAGCTGATTCTTGGATCGATGAATTGTGGAACCCGGAATTGGATGCGCCCAGGGAAGGGAGAGAGAGAAGCATTCGGATCTCAGAGGGAGAGAGAGAGATTCGGGTAACATCGGCTTTCTTATACATGACAAGCGGAGGGACTGCGTACAATGTAAGTCCTTTTCCATTGTGTGTGTGTTTGTAATGTCAACAAATTTTGTTGTAAGTTTTTATTAAGCAAATGTGTACACACGGGACACATTGCTATGCACAGTGAATAGGTAAAAGCCTTTTTTTTAATATTGAGGAATCAGGAAATGACACAAATTTTTAAAAAAAAATATGTGAAATTTTCAACAAAAATTGGTAAAGCAGAGACTCGTGAAATGAAACATGATTTTATTTTTGTTGACAAAGTTACGTGGAAGGGACGGGAGGGAAGGTGTGGAAGATAAATGCGGGGATCAATTCTTGCCCTGTCGCCGACGGGGTCGGTGGTGCCATGGCTAGTGTCATGGATGGATTCTAGCGTATTCGGAATATTATTCCGTCAACGCCTCTCACTATTGACGAGTAGTGCTGGCTTTTATAATAAAAGTTTTATTAAAGAGCAAATAGAACCCAATAGAGTAAAGGAGTTTGGGAGAGGCCTCAAGGCACGTCATCGATCCCCCGTGCCAACATAATCTTTGCACTTTTTCCGACTTTTTTTGCATAAAGCTAATTATATTTGCATATTATATAAATAAATAATAATTCAAATCGTTTTTTAAAATCTTTTTTCTATACTTAGGCGATAAAATTCTTTTTAAAATTAACTTTCTCAAGTACAACTGGTCAACAAATCTGTACGAAAGGAAAATGAACTGCTCGAAAAGTTTTTAAAAAAATAAAATCAAAACTGACTTTTATACGTAATACTCCCTTGAATTGAGCTGAAGTTTTAAAGTTTTTCAGTTAAAAATTAATTAGTTTTAAAAATAACAATCCAAAAAAATTAACAGTAGCATTTTCATAAATTGGGTTTCCAACTATTTATTTACTGGTATCAATTAATTCATTAAATATTGTCTAATTTGATTAGATTCCTACTCTAGAACAAAATTGTCTTCAATCTTTCCCAAAATGACACAATGACGTAGTCAGTTTATGTGTGTGTGTGTAGTGATTCTTCACCTCCAAAATTCACCGTACTTGACCCCTTTTCATCCCAGACGAATCCTCGGACTCAGAATAAAGAGTTATATTATTTTATTTATAAATGCCCTAGATCATCCCAAAAATGAAATTTCATTTCGTATCTCTATATTTTTGTTCCATATCTCATCTCTTTTAATACACAGCAATGCAAAAGTTGTCACCCAAACTTTTCACTCTCTCTCTCTCTCTAATCCCAAGTTTTTCTATTATTGGCTGTCTTAGGTCAAGATGAGCACACACAACTCGTAGGGAACCTTTTTGGGTCAATTGGTCATACAACACGACACAACAGACACACACACCCAGATAATACACACATGCAACTCTCTTCCTCATGTCGTCAAGAAATCCAATAGCGAGGAAAAGGAGAAAAAAAAAACACCCCGCATCCAATCGACAAGATGGACTCTCATTATGGAAAATCCCAGAAAATCCCTCTCGTCCTCTCCATTCTAAGGAATGGCCTCGCACAATTACTATTATCTCTTACTCAATCTTCACTCACCTCCCAATTAACCATCATCATCACCTTTACACCCAACCACTCTCTTTCTCTCTCTCTCCACACACACTCAAACTATTGACACAGAAATAGCTATAATAAAACTATAATAATACAAATTTGTTATCTGCCTTGTGTCCAAAATATCATCATCATCTCCACACACACACACACACATCCCTTTTAAATGTGTGCCTACCTGTGTGTGGCGGTGGTCAATGATAATATTTTCCAAAGTTGTTCTGAATGATTCTTACATTCTTCCCATTGGATGAGTCAACCTTTCGTCTGTTATTTGTTTGGGACGTGAAAGGAATAGCAAACACACACGACACACACACACACACACACAAAATTTCGCTTCTATCAAAGTGTGCCTTAGCTGACCGTGTGTCTTTCGTGTGTGTGTAAGGGGGTCCAAAAGAGGAAGACGTAGCAGACTCCACTTCGTTTGACTACAGGAATGTGGTTATGCTATGTGTGTGTGTGTGGATATGTGAAAGTGAAATTTTGTACCTGTTCCCTCTCTCTCTTTTCTGGCAATATCTTTAGCTATACGTTTCCAGAGACGTGTGTCTGTGTGATACACGTGCGAGTGCATACCAAAAAATTCTATTGTACACACACACAGGCTGTGTGTTTGGTCATCATGATATTGTAATAATGGAAAACAACAATGGGAATGGTTTCGAAGGACAATCCACCCCGTTCCGTGGCCATTCCTTCCCTTCTCTCTCTCTCTCTCTTCCTCTAATCAACTCACAAGTTGACAGTCTTCAGACAATTCCAAGACGAGTCAGTCACAATATTTTTTGGTGAGTCAAAAATCACAAATTCTACAAAATTTTGTATGCAGGGGGGCGGGTCAGGTTCCACACACAGAATTTGTTTGTCGGGGAATTTTGTACTAAATTGTTGATTAAACCGGCATTTACTGTACAAAATATTATTTTCTTTAAATTTCAAATAGAATTTTAATGGCATTTCAAGTTGTGTATGGAATATTTTGAATTTATGGAAGAATTTCTGAAATTCGGAAAATTTTTGCAAAGAAATTTATTAATTTTGCTATTGTTTTTTTGCTTATTGCAGTTAAATGGGATCACTTAAATATGGATTAATATGGACCCCCGTCCTCCTCCTTCTCCTCCTCCCCTACGACATTGTCAAAGGTCAGGACTCTGGAGCCAGTGATGATGACCTCAATCATTCTACAGCTGCCCGGCATAAACCCGATTCCCGCCAGATTGTAAAATTGTGTAAGGATCGTCCAGCAGACGAGTACTTTCGTTTGACAACTGAAGGGAATTGTAGGGAAGTTGTTCGGTGTGACCGGGCAGGTCAGACAGGGGTTATAAGGTTGGCTGGGGTCAAATGTCCATACGGTCTTGCTTTTGACATTTTCAAACAGACTTGCGACTGGAAGGGGAGGGTCAAGAATTGCAAGGAATTGGAAAGTGAGTTGCACAATATTTTTCATACATAATTCTAATGAAGGCTGTGCCATCACACACACACACAGCTGACTGCGTGTGTGTGTGTGTGTGATAATGCAAGGTAATGATTTTGCTGATTGAAGAGTCAACGGCAATTATCAAACAATGCAATGTGTGTGTGAGAGAGAGAGAGAGGGATGATGATATATTAGCATAAATTAATTGGAAGCATCGTAGACTGTTTTTTGGCCTTGGGCAATCAGAATGGAGAAAATGGAGTGCATTAATTATAATTTAGAGGTACAGACTGTAATTTATTTGGAATTTAATGACTGGGATAAATTGCTAAGCTATGCTATGATTGTGTGGTTTTGTAGGATGTGGGATTTTTATGGGAGGTAACATTTTTTTAAAATTGGATTTTGATTGGGATTTATTTGTAGAACCTCGTAAAGTTCTACCAAATTTGGTCACGGATGAACCTGTCTGTCCTGATGGGAAATTACAATGCGGAAATGGAGAATGTATTGAGAAGGCCCTTTTCTGTGGTAAGTTATTGAGATGATGATTCACATTTTTTATTTTTCACAACATAAATTATAAGATGAGTTTGGGATGACGCAACAAAGAATTTGTGCTATTGCGATTTGGGAATGATACAATTTTTTTACGAATCTCAATTTGAGATTTAAGTAAGTAAGGAAATTAAATTGATTGTTGTGATTGCATGTAGACGACAAGCCGGATTGCAGTGACGAGTCGGATGAAAATGCATGCAGTAAGTTTATGTAACGATTTTTAAAATTCTTTTAAAAAATAAATGGGATTTTTTATCAAAAAGTGGATTAGACCTGTTTTTTGGCTCTTCCCTAAAATCCTTGATTCAAGGAGATTGAATATTAATTTTTTTAAATTGACAAATTATTTTAATTTTTGAAAGGTGTTGAAACGGATCCAAACCGAGCTCCCGAGTGTGACCCGACTCAGTGTGTACTACCCGACTGTTTTTGTTCCGCTGATGGGACTAGGATTCCCGGTGGTCTCGAACCGAATTCCGTAAGTTTTTTTCTTTTACATACTTTCAAAGTATTGACTTGTAATTTTTTTAATTATGTAATTTAAATTAATTTTGTTTTCTATTTTGTGACTGTCCGCAGGTACCTCAAATGGTAATTACCTTTTACAAATAAGTTAAATACAATGAATTATTGAAACTCTAATGTAGTGTTTTTCAATTGGAGAGTTAATTTTATTTTAATTATTCATGAAAATTTGTAGGTAACAATAACATTCAATGGAGCCATCAACGTGGACAATGTTGACCTGTACGCTGACATTTTTAACGGAGTTCGTCAAAATCCAAATGGTTGTCAAATCAAAGGAACATTTTTCAGTTCTCACAAATACACCAATTACTCTGGAGTCCAAGAGTTGCACCGACAAGGACACGAAATTGCCAGCTTTTCTGTGACGGTAAAGTTCTACAATTATTCTTCCGTCTTTAATTCTTTATGCAGTTTAATTCTTTTTTTTAAATCCCGCTTTTCTCTTGGATATGCGCAGAACAAGGACAATCCAGACTACTGGACAAGTGGTTCTTACGACGACTGGCTTGCCGAAATGGCTGGCAATCGACTCATCATCGAAAGGTAAAAGTCCTTCTCCTTTTTAATTAGTTAATCCCTCCTCCTTCTCCACTTCTTCTCCTGTTGCTTAAAAAATTAATTTCAAAATTATTTTAACCAGATTTGCGAACGTGTCAGACGGAAGTGTCATCGGAGTCCGAGCCCCGTTCCTCCGAGTCGGTGGCAATAAACAATTCGAAATGATGTCGGATCAATTCTTCGTCTACGATGCCACAATCATTGCACCCTTAAGTCGTGTCCCAATCTGGCCTTACACTCTCTACTTCCGGATGCCACACAAGGTAACAATACCTAGTTTTTTAATGATAGGAGGACTCTTGAACTCACTGCTGCATTGTCCAAGAAAATTGATATAATTTCTACGCATGTAGTTTCTAATTATTACAGTTATGTAAATAATTTTTTTTGATAGTGTCACGGGAATGCTCAAAATTGTCCATCGAGATCTCATCCCATTTGGGAAATGGTTATGAATGAACTGGATCGACGAGATGATCCCACTTTCGACGAGTCTCTCCCGGTAAAAACAAAATTTCGATTGTCAATTCTTTGATCGCTTCATTTCATCACGACTTCAAGTGAGAGAGAAGTAAAAATTTTCAAATTTTCCTTTCCAGGGTTGTCACATGGTGTCCTCTTGTTCCAACATCCAAACACCAGAGCAGTTCGGTCGAATGCTCCGACATAATTTTAATCGACACTACTCCACAAACCGAGCACCCCTTGGCCTTCATTTCCATGCATCTTGGTTGAAATCGAACAAAGGATTCAAACAAGAACTGAACAAATTCATTGAAGAGATGTTGGCTAAGAATGATGTGTATTTTGTGACGATGCTCCAAGTTATCCAATGGATTCAGAATCCTACAGAGTTGACTGCTCTGCGGGATTTCCAAGAGTGGAAAGAGAAATGTGATGTCAAAGGGCAAGCTTACTGTTCCCTTCCAAATACTTGTCCACTGACAACGAGGGAACTACCAGGAGAGACTTTGAGACTTTTCACTTGCATGGAGTGTCCAAGACATTATCCTTGGCTCCTGGATCCTACTGGAGACGGTGGTTCATTTTAGTTGACCACACATAAACAGATATGACCAACAACGATTAAGATGTCAACCGAATTGAAGTGTAGATTGTAAGGAAAGGAGGGGAAGAAAATCATGGAGTATTCTTGACTTGACTTTGTTATTTTGTAATTTTTCCAGTTATTTTATTACACGTTTTTTTGCCAGAACTGTCCATGTCAATAAAAAATCTACAGTTTTTTTTGTTATTTCAAATTCCGTTGGAAAAGGGAAAATCATTTTGACAGATTTGCATTGAATTGAAAGGTTGTTTGCAGCTCACTAATCAATTTGAGCGGCAAACAAAAGTTTTAAAATATTTCAACTGCAAATTATGCGAATATTCTTGTGTCGATAAGGGGAACTTAGATCGGCACATGCGAAGGCACACTCAAGAGAAACGCTTCAAGTGTCCTCACTGTCTCTACTCCACTTCAGGCAGGTCGCACTTGACCCGTCACACCAGAGAAAATCTTACCCGGGAGACTCTATTCGAGTGTCCCACATACCAGTACAAAACTGCCGACTCGAGTTATTTGAGGAAACATGCAAAGAGATGCCTTGAGAAGAATGGAACGGAGGTCAAAGGAAGGTCGTGGTGTGATGGAGGTCATCCATGTAAAATCAAAGATTGTGGGTTTGTGGGTGGAGACGAGGGTCAGTTAGCGGGACACAACGAACAACAACACAAATTCCCATTCATCCTTCTACATAAAATTAATCTCAATTAATTATTTTTATCCTCTCTTTTTCCAATTATTCTCAATAATAATTTGAGCTCCCCAATTTTTTCCCAACTTTTCAACTTTTAATTTCAAAATTCCAAAATCATGTGAACCCTGAAATTTTGTCGACATTTCTATTTGAATTTTGTAACTAAATCCCCTGAGGGGATTCCCCTCCCATAATTTTCATACTTGTATTTTGACGGCATAATTTTGTAAATCTGATTAAAATTTCCCTCGTGTTTATTATGTTTTTTTGTACAGACTCTGGACTCATTCACTACACTTGAGAAACTCAGACCTCTCCTATACGAAGGGATGAGCAATATGAGAGTAGAAACTATATAAGGAGTGTTTGTGCTTTTTTTAAATCCACAGAATAACCTTTCCGGACAAAATTCACTTATATTCAGTAGGCAGCTATCCAGCAGATAAAAAAGGTTTACCTATTATGTTTATTCATTGTTGTATTTATAGAATTTATCCAATTACTTACTGCACTGCGTAGAAATATAAAAACTGCGATGTAAAACATACATCGTTTTCCATGTAAACTATTCTTAAAGCTTTTAAGTTAAAGAAGTAAAATCGTAGAGTTTATTCCACCCTTGGACGAGAGTGGGACTGTGGGACAACCCCATTTTGCCTTGCACAATTGTTTGTGTGAAAAACTTCCAGATTTTTTAAAATTCATCTAAAATTCTTTTCTGCTGCCTTGTATTTCAGATTGTGATTGGAAAGAGTAAAAGTCAGTTAGTTTAGCAAGAATTTGTATTACCCATTTGGAATAATGGAAAGAACAAGTTGTGTGGACTGTAAATCATACGTAAGTTCGGTAATGGGAAAATTCAACAAAGGAATGTTCAACAAACAGAAAGTTCAACAAAAGGAATGTTCAACAAATGATAAATTTGTGACACAGATTAAAGCTTAATCATTAAACATGAAAATTCTCTAAATAATATGAGGTCTATTAATTATATCGAATAAATCGGCATCAAGGAAACGTTCCGTTTTTACATAGCACGCATAATTTTAATAAATCCAACAGATATACAGTGTATAAATTTAAAATAAAAACATATCGACAAAAAAGCTTCATCACTCCGCTATACTATTTTACAAAATCTGTCTGTCTGTTACCATTGAGTTAAATGGTAGTTTCTACCAGTGACCTCTTAGGGTCAAGTGTGATACACCATTGGAAAGGGTATAAAAATTATAGTCAGAAACCGTTGTTGGAAGACACGTATGATGTCACAAATCAATTCATTGATAATTTACAATTCAATTAAACCAAAATGGGTATTTGTTTGTAAATTAATATTAAATTTCAAAATGTAGCATCAAATTTAACCAACCTGGATTCCATTCACATTCGATTGCCAGTTCAATTGAAGGTACATTTTGTCAGAAAA
>WJFB01003993.1:0-11271 GCA_009870185.1 Pygmarrhopalites habei | reverse complement strand
AAAACCGGAAGTTCCTATACAATTTCTCACTTTTTTGAAAGCATTAGTGTAAGACTTTTCAGTTTCGCTAGAGTGTAGCACACAAAATACGGGTAAAGCGCCAGCTTTACTTCCACAAAATCCTAGAGTGATATAGGTGCTCATCTGGTCACATGACCCACTTGTATCTACGAATACAATTTCTCCCGAGCTAACTTCTTGATGAACACGTCCCATAATTGGTGTGATGATGACAATTATGAGTAGATCCTCTTCAATATAAACTTCAACTCCGTGTGATGAGAAAGAGTGCATTTTATTTTTCAAAATTTACACGACAATTTTGTTGGTCCTTTCTCCGTAATGGGTTTTCCTGAAAATTAGATTAATGAAATTGATAGTCATCTTTGTTATTTTGAAAATATTTGTATTTAAAGGTCAAAAAAATGTTTCACCTCCACTTTCTATACAAATAGGATACGGCATTGGTTGTGGGGTTTGTTTGGGCATTTGCAACAATTTTGGCAATATTATCACCATTGGCTTCAGCCACTGAAATAATATTTATTTTGTGAAAATTTCGTGCAGCAGCTGCACTCATACCATTATCAAAATGTTTCAGGAAAGTGTCTTTTGTTTCAGTGGTGATCTTCAGAAAACTGTGTGCGTGGGCCACATCAGTCAAATGAGAGTGACTGTGGTTCACCTGCAATTATAAAATGGCATTTCAATAATAATTTGGCTACCACAACTTATTTCTTGAATAATTTACATGGTGTTATTTATAAAATTACCTTTTTAAAAACATTCAAACCGTCTCGCATTAATTTGTCTCTTTTTAGTATATCAAAAGTGCTTTTTTAAATTTTTATTTCAGTTGAGGCATGACAATCTTTGTTTTTTGATCTTGGGGTAGACTTATGGTTTACAACATTGCTTTTGTTGAAACTATTATGATGACACACATACAATTTTTTATACACAAATTGTTTTGGATTGGGCCATGTATCCCTCACTATCCAATTTGTTTTGGTTAGGTCACTAAAGTTTTCAATCCATTCGTCACAAAGAGTTGACCAAGGAAATTTTTGACCAGAATCTTCAGAAAAGGCACAACGCATTGTAGTTTGAAAAGAATTGTCAACAGATTGAAAATTTGTAATTTTAAACTTTTGTCCAAATTCACTCAATATTTCTTCCAACGTTTTTTGCTCCATGGTTCCAAATTGTTTTTAAAATGATGACAAATTTTTATTTTGTATGCCAGCTAAAATATATACGAGGAAATGAAGACTGTGAATTTGAATTCCTTTGAGTTCTATTTGATTTGGCTTTTTATGTGTGTGTTCATGTACCCTTTACATGTACATTGTGGACTCTGAGCATTTTAATCCTTTCCATGAAATTACGTGTGACTCACACGTCACATGCTTTCTTGAGGACGCTGAGTACCCTTCACTTTGAGGGCGAGTGCTGACAAAGTAGAGTGAGAATAAGCGTAGGTGCAAATCTCAAGTAGGGTTTCATTTTACGCTGGCCGGACATTATAAAAATAATTTTCTGTTAGAGGCTGAACTTGGCAGACATCTTCTTAAAGGCCTTCCTGACCAATGTTTAGAAATTTTAATTGATTCCCTTAACCTCCAGAGGTCAAAATGTAAGCAGATAAGCCCATAAGCAAAATGTCTCACTTGGACGCCACTTGTTTATATTTAGGATCATTGGCTACATTGAAGAAAATGTTAACACTTAGATTAACATGAACGGCGTCGAAATCTAGCATGTAAATAGGGAAATTGTAATTTAAAAACCAAACTTCGACGCCGTTCACATCCATTTTCATGTCACAATTTTTATTTTTAGCAGCCACTAACCCTAAATATAAGCAAGTGGCGTCCAAGTTATACATTATTCTACTGAATTTAAGTCTGTACATTTTGACCTCCGTAGGTCAAGAGAAGCAATCACCTGAGAAGTGGTACATTTAAAAGTTGGTCAGAAATGTCTAAAGGTACTTTCTGCTCCATCAAACAGATAGTGATTTTGCCATGTCCCTTATCTGATTTACGGATTGTGTCTGTTGAGACTCGTACACATTTCCAGGAATATGTAGTACCGTATTTCTTCTAATAAACGCCCAGCTATAAGGGAGTCATTTTACCTGCTTGCATGCTTAATTCTAAGACTTGGGAGCAGAAGAGTCGCTGAGTAACCGACAGGGCGTGTATTAGAAGAAATACACAATGTATTCAGTGCATGTGCGTAGTAATTGACATGTACTTCACATAGGTTCAAAGGGACTTTCCTTTCATTCGTCCTCAATGGCCTTGTAAGAACAGTAAATTCGAGGTTTGTTAGTGCAATTCAGTTAAAATAAAAATATAATGTAGGATTAAAATAAGTTCATAAAATGCATATTCTGGGACTCTGCTTCATTAAATGTCGTTGGCTTTAATGGCTTCTAGTAAAGCAAATTGTAACTAGTGACTTAAATGCATTTACCTGTATAGTCTACAAATGTCCAAAGGATCTGGACAGGCTATTCTCTCTTCCATTCACAATTGAAAGTTGGGTCCATTTCGTCATCTTTCTGCTTCCCGAGTGTTTCATCGTAAGATTTTGTTCTGTCTTGCTTTCCCAAACTTTTCTCAAAAGAGGAAAATGTTTGGACAATTGTTGAGGATCATGAGAGGAATTCACGATTTTTGGGTGAATACTATAGTGAATTGGTGGAAGCCCCGTGTGGTTCCAGGTAAGCAACAATCAATTTGACTCTTTTATTATAAGCGTTATTAGCATGCAGGAAGTAAGAATGCTCAAAATCTGTCATTTTTGAAGCGACTGATCCGATGGAGGAGTTGAACAGAATTTCCAAGGAGCAGGAAGAGCTGCGTCGAAGAGATGAAAAGATGGATAAAGGCTTTGCCGAATTTGAAGAGAAGCGAAGACAGTTTGACCAACTTTACAATGAAATCACTCTCAATACACGCGGACACACACGTCTCTGAATCATAATGCAGATTAATATAAGGTAGGCAACTCGAAACTTGTTCATTCTGCATCCCTCAGAAAAATACACATCCAAACACATTTCCAATTGTATTCTTCGTTATACCTGACTGGAGGGAAGGTGTGTGTTTCTGTCTGTAGATTCTCCTTGATCATTTTTTCTCTCTTTCCAGTTCCAGTTTCAACTCTCCAGTCAGCCACACAACTCATTACATAACCAGAGTCCACACACCAAAAAGATGGATCTTACATAAAACGTCCTCCTCGTGTTCCTGTGTGTCTGTGTAACCTTTTCTCATAACAATTTATGTACATAGTTTCTCAGTTTACTTGTATTTATTTTGGCATTTATTCCTTGTGCCTACAATTGAATGTGTTTCTGACCGTAGACAGCTTGAACATTTTCAGCAATTAGTTGTCCATCTTCATCAAATTATCCTTCAACTTTAATTTCTAATCCATGAAAAATTTAATCAGTTATTCATTTTGTGTCAAAAAAAGTGAAAAAGAGAAAAAGAAAAATCTCCAATTTTTAAAAATCGCCTAAAAAATGTAAGTCTTAATTTAATTTCAAATTTTGTAAGTGTAAATGCTTTGAAATAATTGTATGTGTATCTTTTCCTGAGTGCTTCAATAAGAAGTTGTACATATACACAATATATATTATGGATGTAATTAAATTCGGTGTCATGTTATCTTGCTAGGGAAAAGCAAAGTTGGAGTGAAAATGTGAAAGGAAATCTTTTATGACAAAATATTAGTTCACATCCACATACTTTACCTTACTCCGTTTTAATCAATTCTTTTATTCAAAAAATCTACAGAACTTATTAAGGTTGTGTGTCGACAAGTCACTCCATATCCAATTTCAAGTCAAGCCGTACTCTTTGTTGATCAGTTGAACGTGTTTGTGTAGCAGTTTTCTTATACTGTATACAGTATATTGTACAACGACGAATTAATGAAAAGAATATCACATGGTCTCATATTAAAGTAAACTTTATTTCGATCAAATTTCCCAATTCTCTTTACACCTACTTCATAAATTATGAGTCATAATTAATGTAAGGGAAGGCAGGGGTTGAATTAGAGAGACACCTTTAATTTACAAGGTATATACAATCGTTTTAATTAAAAATTATAAAATCAAAAACCAAATGTGGTATATTTTTAACCATTAAAATTTCTGTTGTCGGACATGGCTTGACAAAAATTGGGAAGTTATGTAAGGATTTTTTGAACCATACAAATTAAATGTAGGAAAAAAACAGAATTGGCGACTGACAGTGAGCGTGAAAAGTACACGAGGTTTCAAGAGCGACTTTGAGAAATTGAAAAAAGAGAGAAACTGGTTTGTTAGTTTCTGTATACTAATGTAAAGTACTATGCAATGTGGACAGGACAGGAAAAACACAGGATCGACTGGAAACTAGTTTTTTTTGCGAATTGTTACGCACCACAACATCCAATCCAAGACACGCAACAGCAAGTCTATCCTCCAAATGATTACCAATGACAATTTGTGACATTCTTAATTTCAACCTGTTCATTCAGACTAGGTACTTGGATATTACTAGTGTAAATCAGACTCATTTAAGTTGGCAATTCAAACATAAATGCCCTTCCGGAATTCTCGATTCGCTCAAGTCTCCTCTGTAGAAATGAAATTTGACATTTTAGGATCTAGGTAAAGAATGCAAACAAAAATTTTGAAAGTATGATTTTGGTACCAACACACAAACCAGAGCTAAATATTCATAATTACTACGTGTCTTTAGGTTGTGTATAGCCCTTAAGAGGTCCATGTTTTTTGAGTGGCGTCAAAGTTGCACAATTTATTAATTTTTTTTCACCCTCTGCAAATCATTATCTAAATCAAAATATCTAATCAAAATCTTTGTATGTCCAACATTGCATTTCAGACGCAATTTCAGAAGAAAATAATGGAATTCACTTTAATTGTCAGGATTGAATTATTTGGAGCTTGGATGCCGTTTAAAGAAACCAAAACTTTTTTGTACCATTTACAAGAGACAGATGACAAAAGTGGGGATGATAATTCAACATCCTTGTAGTATGTCAATATTCTATTTGGAGAGACACAGAGAGAAAATTCTTGACATTGGTTAAGAATAATGAATTAAAATATATTGCCATCATTAAACTCCGCTCTCATGATAATTTACAATACACAACAAAAATCCAGAGTGTGTCATAAATGCGAGGTATGTGAATCTGTGGTTCAGGAAGAGCTGTACACAAACTCCAGAGAATTTTTGACAATTACAGTAGTAAGGAGGAGAAAGAGAGTCGACCTTCAAGAATAAGATTCTAAACTGATGGTAATACTAGCACTTGAACATGTGTGCAATAATGTAAGAGAGAGACTTGATAAGATTTGTCATGTGAGAGAAGAGTTGACGCCTAATAATAATAATATCCTCTTCCCCGTTTCAAATGATTATGATAAGAAGAAGAATTACTCGGAATAAAAAAACATGAATGAATCGTGTGCTCAAAGGAGGAGGGAAGAGATGGAGGAGGAGGTTCATTATTTCCTTCATCTAAGGTGTCAAATTGTAAAAATTCCAATGTGAATGATGAATCTACAACACATCCTCACCCTCACACACTCTCTCCATTTTATTTACAAACTTGACAATCATTTTCTCCATCCAGCCTCCTCACTCCGACTGTGTTTTCCAGTAATATTTAATTGAGGAAATTTCGATTTTTATTATTAGCTGAGATTACAGAAATACTCTAAAATTTCGCAATTTCGCAAAAAAAAGTACATAAGAAATTCTTCTTACTTGAGGCAATTTTCGTGTCAAAGTGTTTGCTGTGAGATGAGTACGAAAAATATTATTTGATCAAGACAATGTTGTGACCTGTGGCTTGACCCATGAAAAATTTTCTTTACCATTGTTGACCCTCAATTTGATGCTATGAAAAGAATAGAGGAATTAAAGTCAAAACTGAGTGGAGACAAGGAGAGTATAAAATTGTTCAAAGTTGTTCCGGATGTGGAGATGATGGATTTACCAAATTCTCAAAAATATCCTTATTCTTTCTCTAAAGGGGAAGGAGACTTATTCCCCACAACTTCTCCTCTTCCTCCTCCACCTCCTACGAAGATTGGACTTATTAAGAAACTGACCCGGGACACACCAAGATTAGCTTCAAACCGTATTATTCCTCAATTCACCCAGAAATTCCGAGCAACTGGAGGACCAAGTACTAAAGAATTTTTGGTTGGGAGTGACAAGGAAGGACTTTTACTTCGGTCCGAATCCAGTGATGGTTCAGAAAATTGTTTGAGTCAACCACAAACCTACAAAATTGTCCCAGCTTTGACTCATTCCTTCACAAAATTTCGGGGTCAGAGTGAAAATTCTAGTGACACTGTCACTGCAGCTGAAGGTCAGTCAGAAGGTGACCAGGTGTACAAGGAGACGACCACTGAGGAAGTTGAGGAGGATCAAGAGGACGAGATGAGGTACCGGGAAGAAATGTCGGAAGTTGACCCGCTTCGGGGGGATGAGGAATGGACTTCAAATGGATTGTTTGGACGACATGAAATTTTCAGTAGACACACTCGGACTCTTCATTGGGCTCTTTTTTTGGGGGCCACGTGAGTTAATTAAAATGATTACCATTTAAATATTAAACCATATTCAAATATTACAGATAATTTTGTATTTTTTAGAGCTCTCTCCGTCCTCATTTTCTTCTCCATTTTGGCTATTGTGCTGGAGACGAAATCAACAAAAGCACCCAATTCTCCAACTTTACCTCCTCTCCCACCTTCAGATGTACTACAAACTTCGTCCATGTCTCCTCCGTCTCCTCCTGTGATGGATGAGATGATTTTCATTCCAGACCATCCTCCACTCGCGTCCACAGCCAAGGACCAAGAAATGTTGAATAGGAGGACTTGGCCAATAGAAGGTTAAATAAATAATTTGTGCAAAAAATTACTCATGTGATTGAGACTATAATATTTGTTTACGTTTGCAAAAAGATGTGGCAGCGAAGGATCTTAAAAATTTCAAGTATTTATCACCGGGAGGGTCAACCAAGAACAATAGTGGGAGTTTGAAGTTGACTGTGGCTCGGATGAAAATAGCAGATGAGAAAATGATCCGGGATGGAGTTCAAGTGGCTGAAGAGGCTAGGGAAAAGAGAGATCAAACGGAGATTCATCTTGTCCAGGTTTTTAATTGACTTTTTTTATTCTGCATAGTTAAGAAATGTTATGCAGCTTTGTATTTTATAGCTCAAGTCGGCTTCGCCCTTTGGCCGACTGTCCATGGCTGCTCGGAAAACGAATGAAGAGACGAGGAGAAGAGGAGCTACAGGATTTCTCATTGATAAAGTGTCCAAAAGAATTGCACAAAAGTGAAATCAGTATTAAAAATTGTTTTTATTTTGACAAGCAATGTAGAAAATGAGTAACTGATAATTGTGAATTATTGTTAGATTAAATATGAGTAAGGAGGAGGCACAAGAAGGGATCCCTTGGGATGTGACTGGGAGTCTTCAGGATTATTTACCAAATGAATTTTGCCCGGATATCTTTACTAATTCTTGTAATCGGAGTGAAATTTATCGGTCTAATGATGGATCTTGTAATAATTTACATCATGTCAATTGGGGTGCGAGTAATGAACCATATAGGTACTTGAAACAATCCCTCACAATCCCTCACAATCCCTTAAATTTTCTGAAAACTATACTTTAGGTCAAAAAGCTTGTGAAAAGTATGAGTGGCGTCGAAGTTAAACAGTTTTCTAAGAGTTTAACTTGTTTTTTTTCGCGATTTGAAATAATGTCTCTTTTTTTATTCTGCAGGAGGATCCTGCTTCCAGATTATGCGGACGGTAATATTTATAAAAATAACTAATGCAAAGTATAATCTAGATAATCTCATTTTTTGTGGAACATTTTAGGGATTTCTCAGCCCCGTGTGTCATGGGATGGAAAAACTCCTTTACCAAATCCAAGAGAATTGACTGCCACCATTTTGAAATCTGACCCGACTGATGACCCTACAGCAACATTTATGCTTGTCCTCTGGGGTCAGGTGAGTCTCACTCTAACACTTTACAACTTTCTTCATTTTATCCTCCATACTAAAATAATTTTTTTCCAAAAACAGTTCGTCGACCATGACATAGCTTATACTGCCCCAAGTACTGGTAAGTAAACTAAATTATTAGTACAGAGTCTGTACTACAGACTAACTAATATTTACTTCCTCTGCTCCAATAATTCGATTTTTGATAAGGTCTCAATGGAACTGCCATCACTTGTTGTTCGAATGGTCAATTACTCCCAGTTCAACATGACGAGTGTTTTCCCTTCACCATGAGTGAACAAGATGAATTTTACAGTTCAGTGGGACAGCATTGTACGCACAAACTTCCATACTGAAAATTATGTACATTTTAATTTTGTATGATTTCAATCTTCTCAGTAAAAAATCCATGGAATTTGCAGGTACAAATTTTGTCCGTTCAGCTCCTTCCCCACTTTGTCATTTAGGTGAGTTTTTTAAATTTCTCTAGGCCAAAAGATTATGCAAATATTTGTGAAATAATTATAATTGTACAGGACCACGTGAGCAATTCAATCAAATTACATCATACCTGGATGCCTCGACTCTCTACGGTTCCTCCTCCGTTGAGGCTGCTCAAGTAAAATGATTTTTATCATTACATTTCGAAATTCTTAATTGTTTACTCAAATTATTGGATTTGTAGGTTGTTGGAAGGTTTCCCACAGCCGAACCTGGAAGGTTGCCTCTGTCTTGGTTAGACGATGGTCGTCCTTTGCCCCAAAGGTCAGTGGATTTGGATGATGGTTGTAATATCCCAGAGGAAGTGGAGAAACGAAAATTTTGTTTCAAATCGGGTAAGTGACCTTTACGGAAAATGATGGTTGAACCAATTTAATAATGTTGTTTTTGGGGGTCAGGAGACAAAAGGATAAACGAGTACATTGGAATCACTTCCTTAAATCTGATTTGGTCTCGTCAACACAATGAAATAGCAGAACGACTCATTTCTGTCAATCCTCATTGGTTAGACAGTGACAAGATTTTCCAAGAGAGTCGTCGACTGGGTCAGTTCAGATTTTACTTTATTCCATTTTTAATTTTAAAAAATTATCTGGTCCTTGACTGAAAATATTTTCTCTAGTTATCGCTCAAATCCAACACATCACCTATAACGAGTTTCTACCTTTACTTTTGGGTCCTGACCTCATCAAGGCAGCTGACCTTCAGCTGAAAACGAAGGGTTACTACGATGGTTATGACCAAGAGGTCAATCCAACCATATCCAATGTTTTTGCTGGGGCAGCTTTTCGACTAGGTCACTCCATGATCCAAGGACTTGTCAAAGTGAGTCTTCATTTTTTATTAAAAAAGAGACCTTTTATTTACTAAACGTTTGTCTAAAATTATTCAAGATGGTGGGACCACGATGGAAGAATGAAGATTTCATTCAGATTCACAAATTATTTTTCAATCCCCTTCGACTTTATGATTTGGGTGAGTGTAATTTTTATTAAGAACTTTAATAAAAATGTTTTATTTAAATATAAACAATTGGATAAGGTCGTCTAAATCTAGGGTCATGAGGAAATGTCAGAGCCATGAGAATATCCAAAACTTGTTCATTGAAAAACGTATAGTATCCACCACCGACACCAATACAGTCAATCATCGCTCTTAGTAAATTACGAATTCTTTGAATTATCCTGTAGTTCGTGGCAGAATACAGCCCAAGGGCATGCCAAAACTCCGTCTCGTAAGGGTCCCACTATAAACATAATTGATATATCAGTAAGACAAAATAGGAAAAGAAAAATTGGGACAAATGTCGTTAAACTTACATCTTTCTTGTAATCATCGTCGTCATCATACGGACCCATACTGGGGTATAAAAACCATAACCACCATCCACAACCTTCTTGGGCGCTGTACAAGAGCGAGGGGCAGGACCAGCTCCTGGGCCTAGGGCTTCAATTCCTTGAGCCTTCTTGACATTACGCATGTTGTAAGAGTGACCACACGTTACATACTTCTCTCCAGATGTTCCCACATTATACTTGATCTTCTTTCCTCCAGTCTCCGAATTTTCACTTGTGAACCAACTCACAAATACTTTGAATTTACCTATAGAGAAGAACATTCTAAAATATAGAAAAATATATTAGAAAGTGGTCACGATCACAAATAAGTATGTATACCTTCATTAATGCATTTTAATGTGAAACTCACCTGGATTGTCGACTAAACGACACCGTATCTCCCTATTGAAGTCTGATTTTTCGTTGACTTCTTCTCCCTCTTTATTGACCGCATAAAATTCCCAAGACTGACAGTTGTCCACATACATCAAATTAAATTCAGCAGCACGCTCAATCAAAGCAAAGATGAGAGGAGGAACATCATGCATCCTAGTCAACAATGGAAGTCCTTTTCTTTCATCACAGACAGAGTACAGGTGTGTAGTTGTTCCAGGGACCCGTGGTCCTTGGACAAACCATGGCCGTTGGACGACAGTAGTATGCACACCATTGTGTACGGTTGACATTTTCTTCGCCATGTCAGGATATTTTTCTCTGTTGGGAGACGATGGTCAATTAATGTCACATCACATGCAATGACTATTATTGTACAAAGTATAAAAACTTACTCGAATAGTTTGATCAGACTGACCATAGACACTGAATTATTTTTCAGCTTAATTAAATCTTCAATGATTTTTGCCAAATCATAATCTGTTCCATAGTTAACAGGAATCTGGATAATGAGACACTCATTAGTTGTCAATCATACTATGTACAAAAAAATAATATGATTATACAAATGTATTGTTTTACATTGTCATCTTCATTCGTAAGAATCTTGCCATCAGTATCAAAGGCGACTTTCATTTCTCCATTAAGTAGTTTTAAAAAAGTTCCTGCAATAGTTCATGTCACAAATAAATGTACAAGATTTACAATTTATAAATGATGAGATGTAAATTAAATTACCGGGATTTCTCATTCCAGTAGGAATAAGATTTTTCCACATTTTCAATCCTTTGGGACCTTTCTCATAGAAAGAAACCATGGTGTTTCTTCCGTAAATTATTCTTTTTACAATCCATTTCGTGCGGTTTTTCTTTAAAGTATTGTTAATTCCCTGTCGAAAACTTTTAAAGGTAACATCAACATAAGGAAAATGATGTCTGTAAACAAAACAAAAACACTCATTTAAAATTTACT
>WJFB01003992.1:0-11274 GCA_009870185.1 Pygmarrhopalites habei | reverse complement strand
AAGCTCTCATGGAAATGACAACCAAGTTGACCATCCGGCAATCATGGTTTGACCCACGAATGAATTTCAGTAATTAGAACTGTAGAGTCACCGAAATTGTAATGAACGAAGAATTCGTGAAGGGTATTTGGGTCCCTGACACAGTCATTTGGAATGCTAGGCGAGAGGACATAAGCTTAAATCATCCGACAGGTGGCTTTTGCAGATTCCGACGGCGTGGTTGCCATATATCACACACTCACCCTCACAACTCGGTGTGAGATGGACCTCAAGGACTACCCAATGAACACTCAAAATTGTCCTATCGAAATACGTACTATACTGATGCCAGCTGGCGTGGTCAAGTACGTTTGGAATGAGCACAAAGATTTTGCTGAATTCAACGTGTCTGACACGATTCAATTCCACGTTCTCCCGCCAGAACGGCTACAATGTGACCATGACTGCTCAGACAAACGGTACTCATGCCTGATGATGCGGTTTACATTTCGTCGGTTCCTTGGCTACTACATTTCTCAAGTGTACATTCCCATTGGGCTCATTGTCGCTCTGTCCTGGACCACTTTCTGGATCCACCGACGGAGATGGGGACACGCATTGGGATTGGGGTCACGGCTGTCCTGTCCATTGCGACAATTCTGGGGAGTGTCAATCAAGCGATTGTGAAAGTCCCTTACATGAAAGCTATTGATTTGTACATGAGTTGATGTTTCTTCTTCGTTTTTCTGACCGTGGCCATCACAATTGCGGAGGGTCATTTTCAGCGACGATGGGATTGTGGAATCCAAAAAGATCAAGGACGAGATGGACAAGGTGAGAGAGGGTGCCACGTCTGTTTTGTCCTACTCATTTCTATTAGAAATGGAGAACGAGGACAAGGAGCCTAAATGGATCGGGTTGGCCAGAGGCAAGGATGAAGGAAGGGTAAAGAGATGGCGTGAATGTTGGGCGGTTAATAGAGGGTGTGGGCTGGGGTTCAAGTTGTCGGAAGTTTGCAAAAATATGTTTGGGATGACCAAGGAAAATTCAGGTTCAATAGACAAGTTTGCAAGGGTTTTGGTTCCAATGAGTTTCCTCACATTCAATGTGATATACTGGGTGCACTTTCTTTTTAAAAAATGAATTTATGGTTCAGGGGAAATGCCCTGAGGGGATTTTATGGTGATCTAAAAACCAGGGGGGAATTTTTGAATGCTAGTTTCTCTACAAAGCGCAAACAAAAAATTGTGAAGTCTTTTGCATTTTTCTCTCTTTTCAATTACAAGTCGGGGCTTTTGGCACTATGCACTATGCTTTTAGCATTACTATCATGAAACATGAGTATTAATTGAGAAGTGCATGCAGTTCATGAAATAATGTGTAAAGTTTCATTAGACAAATTTCTGCAAAAAGTTTTAACAAAAAATCAACAAACATAATAAATCATGTGTAATTTAGCAACTGTTCAGCTACACTGTCTCGAAATTGTGTACGGTACGACTAACTCCTTAAAAATTAGTGCCCCCCACAACAATTGAAGAGGTTAGAACCAAAAGGAGCTTAAATGAAAATGACCTTGCTTAGGTATAGGACTCTCCGCTGTAAGACACACACCTTAGAAATACGCACGCAGGGGAATTTGCAATTAAGCTCTTTTTGCTTCTAACCTCTTCAATTACCAAGTCAATTTTCTGGAGTTTATGGGTGGTCTAGTGGCCCAAGGAGGCTTGACCTTGGTTTTCTAAGCCCAGCCCCAACCAGGTGACTCGTAGTGACTCTCTTGATGTGGGTACTCTTCATGATGTTGTGGTTGTTCCCAACCTTGGCCAATGGACATGCATTTAAATTAGTTTTGTTACAATTCCTAATTTTGAATTAATTATATAACATTCATTTGTACTCACCACCCCAGCCCCCATGCTGTGCATGTTGAATGTGCTGGTGATGATGGTGATGATGGTGCACTCCCCAGCCCCATCCTTTTTTCCCTACAGGAAAAATCAAATGAAATTAGTAAGTCATGTTTCGTTCAATGTGTCGGGATGTAGATGAATTAAAGAAGGATTTTTGTGTGTGGTCCAGAGGACAGCAGAGAAAGTCTCCATGGGAAGGAAAGCTGGAAGTCAAGTACAGTCAACTTGGGTGGTCCCCTCGGGAAAGAGAAAATAAGTCAGCGAGGCTAAAACTGAAGTTATACATTAAATTTCTTGTCTGTGAGTCTTTTCCATTGAAGGACCACCCAAGTTGACTGTACTCCATTCACAGCTTCCCTTCTCATCCTCACCTCCTTTGAATCTGATACACATCTCCCCCTACTCTCCATTCACACCTCACACACATCCAACTTGGATGATCCAAGAATAAAACACAACACAAAACTACTCGATCTCACATCATATTTGCTGACTACAAAATTTTGAATTTTAAAAAAAGTTTTTTTATATACCTTTATGACCCTTATGTTTTGGAATGCCCCACCCCCATCCCCATCCCCACCCTTTACTCCTCCTCCAACCCAAGTGTCCACAACCATGTCCAATACAAAGAGAAAATTTTTTTGAGTCCTCCGTTTTCAAATCTCCATTCCATTCTTTTTCACTGTAGGCCACGTTGAGGAACAAGACTGCCAAAATTATGGCTACAAGTAGTAAGCGAATCTATTATGAACAAAAAAGAAGACACGAGTCAATTAAAACCGGTTTTGATTATAAATAACAAATTCAATTACATTTAACTTGTGTAGAGCAAAAGGTAGGTAATAAAATTATTGTCTCTCACCATTTTTAACTCAATTGAATGAACACGATTGAACAAGACCGTTCTGCAACTAAAGTCAACCACAGAATCACAGTCCCCAAACTGTGCAGCCAAATAAAATGACAATTTGTCATAAACTCGTCAGTCAAAGTCAATTGACTTGAAGAAAAGAGAAAACGAGGGAAATGTTTTCAGGCCCTTGTCCTGCACTTGTCTCTAACTGTTAGACTGTAGACACATAAAGACGACCGCTTTTCCGAATCCTCAATTAAATTGAGTGAGACGTACTTTTACCATCATGTCAGCCCGTCAGTGTCATGATGACATTCCTCATTTTCTTTGGTCAGGGCTTTCCATAATCTACGACAAATCCGTCACAGTCACTGAATTGTGTGTGTGTGTAGGTCGAAGGATTTAATCTACTCTCTTTGCCTTTTCCTTGCCTATGTCGTGATTAAAGTATTTACTTTCTCTCCTTCTTTTTCCCCTTTTCCTCCTCAATTGTGTGTATTTTGTGTTACCAGTGTTAATTCTATTAGGATTATTCTAATCTCATGTTGAAAGATGGATGACAAGGAAATTTGACAATAGTTGGGAATCACACTGAAAATAAAAAATTAAAAATGATGAATTTTTTATTGTGTTGAAAAATACAAATAATTTGTTTTAATTATTAGAAAGTGAAAACATTTCCACTGAGTATTATTCAAATAGTCCCGGCTAATTTGAAAATCCATGTTTTATTCCGATGACGGTAGAATCATTTTCACTGACTCTTCTTTTTCAGTGAGGAAGAAAATTACAACATTTGAAAATTTTTATACTTTCGTATTTTTGCGTGGTTCGTTTATTTGGTCAAAATTGAATTTTCAAAAAAAAATAAAATTACAAAACAATTTTAAATTATAGTTTAAAAAATGTTAGCTTGTGTATTGATTCTGCCGTTTGTCCGCCATATTACAAGAATTGACTACAATTTCATTGAATTTCTCTTTGGTATCCGAGTAAATGTGATGTCCTCCTCCTTGCAGTACCTATCATGAGAAAATTGCAAATTAATTTCCATTAATTTTATTGCAGTAATTAATTTGAATTATTAAGCAGTAAAATTGGGCTTACATGGACATCATTACGAGAACCAGGTTGTCTCATCTCTCTAAATACATGGTTAGGTATGGGAGAGATCCAGGAATGGGAACCATACATTGCAGTGATAGGGATTGTGGCATCTAATTCTTTAAGTCTTTGCAAAATTGGGGATTTTGCACACGCGTAGTAGTCCATCGCAATTGTCTTGAAGCCCACTTCACCCCTTCAAAAATAATTGAATTACATTCATTTTTCTGTCCGCCATCCGCCGTCATTTTAATTCTCACAGGCAAAATTTTCTTACAAAAAGTTCATTCATTTCATTCGCAAAAAATAAATTGAAATTTTGACTCACGAAGGTGGTTGCGCATTCAAATGGTAAATATATTCTGCAAACTTGAGGTCTTCACCTTCTTGACTGAGTGTAGAAAACTTTCTGATGAGATCTGGTCTGAATCTTTCAATCAAAGATTGACCTGCATAAAAGGAAAACAAATCTCATCATTTCTTGTGCAGAAAATTGTTGAACCAACTTCAAATTTTTTGCACGTAAATTTTTGATTGAATAAACTACAAAATAAACTAGAAACTGACCATAAGGTCCTGCAGCCCGAATGATTGAGAAGGGATTGAAAGGTTTTGCAATATAAATGATCGTTTTGACCCACCAAGGGATCCTGGCTATCAACTCACTTGGGAGTTCAGTGAAGCCCCAAGGGTCAGCCAGAATTAATTGGGTTATTCTGCAAACATTTAATTTTTAAATAAACAATTAAGATACGAAAGAGGAGTACGCAAAAAATAATTACAAATTTAATTACAAATTACGGCAAAGTTGTTCAACCTTTTAGGAAATGATATGGAGTAAGACGTAGCCAAATATCCTCCAAAGCTGTGACCCAGTAGAATGACCTTGTTCAAATTCATCTTTTTCCGCCATTCCTCAATGACCGTCACAAACTGACGTTCAACTTCAACCGGGTCTGTACCAAATTTTGGGCGGGAGCTTCGACCAAATCCTACATTTAAAATTTTCACCTTTAATTATTTATTTTTTATTTGAACGGCGTGAATACTAAACAACCCTGAAGGACTGGAACATTGAATTCCCGCCACTATAATTCAAATTTAATTGTGCAAAATATTTCTTGTAATTACCAATGAGGTCAATGGCATGGACAGTTCGATTTGCAGAAATCTCATCGAGATTCAAAGCCCAGAATCCAACTCCAGCGCCAAAACCATGCAGAAGAACCAACGGTGTCCCTCCAGTCGCCCCTTCGTTCATAGTTATAGTCCAAATATTCAAATCTTGTGAACCAAATACAGGACCAATGTTGACATACCTCCCTTTGTAAGGTTTCTTCATCCCTTCAATTAATTAAATTACAACGTCAAAAGATATTCAAAAAAATCCTGATTTTACTCGCTCCAAAATTTGGAGTCCGAATCAAATTGTCTAAGACAATTTGTCTTCAGTTTTTGGTTGAATAAAAACAGTTTTTACGTTTCAAAATCCTCGTTTCCGCCTCCACGAGCTGGGCAATGGACGTGGGTGTCCAGCCGCAGGTTTTAGTCTCCCTATTCAAAAAAGTCTCTTTCAAAAATCTATGAAATTTACCACAAATAATTTGTAACAAATTGTTAAGCAGTGCAATTTTCTCTTACCCTTCAATGAGTTTACTCTCATTTTCATCCTTGATTTGAATCTGCCCGGTGGTCCCTGGACTTGACCACGTGATCAAGTACAGGAATCTTTTGATTGTCTCCAAGTGAATCATCCCGGCTCCGTCTTCCCTGACGACCACAACGTCTTCAAAAAGAACCACATTGAAAATTAATTGTAGTTAGTGTATTTAAATAAATAAACCAAATTGACGTGTTTGTTTTTGAAAATTTTGGTTCTGACTAGATTAGACCGCCAAAAAATTATCCTTATGAATTTTATTACTTACAAATTCCAAAAGCAGCACAGATGAGTCCGAGTAGCATAAGCAAGGACATTTTTTGCTGACGGACTGAGAGACTCTCACACTCGTACACTCACACCACACACACACAACTGGTCATATGATTGTATGTTATATTTTTCCGCCATGGAACTTTATCCTGGAGTGTGTGTGTGTGTGTGGAGAAGATACAGAAAATCAGCGATAGTGTTGATGGTCAGGGAATGTTAGACAATGTGAGTATGTAAAGTAAATGGATGAGTGATGAGAGCCGGGGGAATGAGAATGATGATGTAATGTCCCTGACTTTGTACTTCAGAGTACAGAGTCCGACTGCATGTATTCTACCTATGTACCTATGTATATAGCAGGCATGTACAGACTTGCCAAAATTATATAGACTCGCTATATAATTTAGAGAGGTTGTGTATGAAAAGGAGTGTTGTGTGTATGATACACAGTGTATCCTATACTCAATACTTCGGTAGCCCCATTTCATTGTAGGAACGTACGTCAACATGTGTGTGTGTGTGCTGAGTCAGCACAAGCGAAAACAGGATTGATTTTGCATGTCATGCAACAGTCTCGCAGTCTGTGGGCTATACCTATACTGGCTCTGGTTATAGACAAACTAAATTGTTTATTAAAACATCAATTTGATGACGTCAGGATTGTGTTTTGATAATGACGGGTATCTCCCATTTTTTACGTACCGCAAGAGATTTCACCTTCACCATAAAAATTGGAAGACAGTTCTAAAAAAAGAATTTTATTTAGACAGACTTTTTCATAGAAAATAATGTAAAGTCAATGAAGACTATTCATACGTTTATGAATTATAATTCTTGGTTGTTTTACTGTTGGTGTGGATGTGCAGGAGTACAGGTAGATGAATGGATAGGGGATGGATGTGTGTGTGTGTGAGTGAGGTCTGAATGGGAAGGGAAGCAGTGAGTCAAGTACGGTCTATTTGGGTGGTCCTCATTTGGAAGAGGAATCTCGTAAGCCATGCTCAAGCTCCACATTAATTTTTTTGTCTGCAAGTCTTTTTCATTGAAGGACCACCCAAGTTGACTGTACTCCACTCGCAGCTTCCTTCCGATTGAGACCTCCTCTGTACCTCACACACATTTTCTCATTCAGACTCATTCATCCATCTACACTTCCATACATCCACACAAACAGCAAAATTGTTTTACTAAAACATCACAACCCTCTACACAGTTCCTATACTCGCCCGTTCTTATCTGGGTGTCTATAATAGTACTTTTAAATGCAAATAAAATCAATGATTCTGTCATCAATGATCCAGTTCCATCATCTCAATTATTTGACTATTTGGACCCTGAATTTAATTTCTCAAGTTTTCCTACTCAAAAATAATTCATGTCCCATTACGGTTCCTATTCTCCCGAAGATGTCGTGCCGCAGTCAATCTTCTTCAGTCAATTTGACAACAAAATTAAAGAGTCATTAGACACTGTTGTCACTTTCGCATGCCATGTTGCATTTCTCCTGGTGAACAGTTCTTTCAGATTGTTTTGCACAATGAATAAAAATATTTGATTCCACTCCTTCTCTCTCTCTATTGTGAATCTCCTTTCAATCATCTTCATACTTCAAACAAGAATCTCTCTTCCAATCAGAACACTATCATTACATCACACGTCAAGTTGGTTTTTTAAAAAATAAATCCCATTACGACCATACTTATCATAATCATACACACACATTTTTGAACGTTCCCTCCGGCGAGTGTGTTACAAATTTCTGCACTAAAATGTTGACCTGTGTCAAAACTAAATTCTTCACTGGATTTTCAATCCTCTCATTCTCCATTTTCCTGCTCTCCATGTCATGGCCGTCTGAGGTGGAAGGGGAAGTTGTGGCAGCCGGGAATCAGGCCAATACTAATGCAGAGGGAAGGAAATTGAGATCATTCAACGAGTCATGTACTCCACCAATCATAACCATCCTTTCCACACCTGGCGACTTTAAATGGTGGGACACAGAATGTAGCTACCAACGCTACTTGTGATCACAAAACTCGTCGTTGTATTTGTATCAAAAAACATTTTATATGGATACCCAATGTTGAGAACAAAGACTTGACCACCGTCAAACATCCTAATAGACACACTCGGAAGCTTCATGGTTTTGTAGATGATGAAATTGCGAAGGGTTTCTTTTTTTTAAATCTTTTTTTTATATTTTTTTCCCTTTTGAACTGGGATTTTGGCTTGAATTCTGAATTTTAAAAAATTAATTTTTAAACTAGGTGAATGTGCCCCAGACCGGGATTTCGCGGATAAATTGAAGCTGGAGAAATAGTTCAGGATGTCATCATCGTCTAAAGAAATTTCGGGGATTATTCAACACAATTTATTTTCGGAATAGAAATTAATGGAATTGTTTACATGTAATAAAATTTTTTGAATATTTTTTCAATTTACATAAACTTGACCTCTCTGGCCTTATTTGATCCTTGACCTCTGTTTGATGGATTTGATTTCTTTTCATATGTCAAGCACTTTCAGTTCATAGCATTGTTTTTACAAGTCGGACACTAAAGTAAAGATAGTTTTTGACCTTTGACCAAATTTGGCTATTGACCTTATTTGACCCTTGACCTCTGTTTGATTGATTTGATTTATTCTCATATGCCAAGCACTTTTAGTACATAACACTGTTTTTAGAAGTGGGGCACAATAGAACAAGAAAATTTTTTAACCTTTGACCCCATTTGACCTTTGACCTCATTTGGCCCCTTTGAATGTAACTAGCCCAAAATTTGAAGCGAAAGCTTTTTTCTCTCATGGAAGTGCAACAAGTAGCCCAGCTGTTCTCTCCAGGACGAAATGAATGAATCTTGGTGTGGTCTGTCTTTCCATCGTGTGAAATTGACCCACTCTGATCCCAATAGAAGGAATCCTTCGCACCATTTTCTTTATTTCACTTTCATTCTTCCTGAATTCACTCAGCCGGCCATTTAAGAGTAGTTGACTCTTAATTTGGTTTATTTTTATAGGGATGAGAAAAGCTTTCTCATACAAAATCGAAAAAACTATCATTACTTCGATCCCTAATAATGCATTGAGCATTGTCCCCATTAAACTGGCTTCGAAGTATTTGATAAATGAGTAAATGGAAGTAACTCCGACGCTCATACAAAACAATTTCTCTCCAAAATTAATGAGGGCTTGACACTCGTTGAAGAGGTGGATGAGGAGAATCTCCTTCTGCAAATCTTTTATAATTTGCATGAGCATCGGAACGGTCAATTGTTTTTGATTCCTAGAGAAGAGAAAGGGAAACCAAATTTTTGTATTAAAATCAAAATTATGAAATAATGTCACGTGACAATCTTGATACACAAATCGTGGGTGGAATATCTTTAGACGAACTTGTCCAACCCTTTTCGGTGAAGTTTGAAAACATCCGAGAGTTTGGAAGAAAATCCTCGGTCATTTTTGGAACAGAAAATATCGAACTTTTTGGTGATCAATTTAAAATTTTAGAAAATGTCGAAATCTTGAAAATCAATCTTTTATCTTAGAAAATGTCGAAATTCTGATTGAAAAAAAATTCGCTTCGACGAAATTTCCGAATAACTCGGAAGATTTTCTTCGATTTTCTACCTACGACTACAAAGTACAAATATTAGCCTAACTCATTTGTACCTGCAACATTGAAATGTATTCCCAACGTGTATGAACTATACTTACATCTTTAGTTGACTTAGCATCCTCTGGGTGTGGAATAAAAATTTTGGGAAAAATAGTAGCTGTGTGATTAAGTACTGGTAGAATCCACCAATATGCAGTCCATGGATAAAAGCTTCTACAGGCAGTAGTGTCAAAAAACCCCACAAATTTTTCCACCCCTCCGGCAACAAATGGTAGAGAAGAATGGGTAAATCCCAGTCCACAAGAACTAGTAGCATGAATACAAACCAAGCCATAGTCATCATGGGTCCAATCGTGAGACTCACCAATTCCTGCCGCGAGTATTGAGTCAATTGACTTCTTCCATATTTCGTCCACGTTTTGTGTGCTGTAGCTAAAGAGGACAGGTACAAATTATTGTAGTTTTCAGCAAAACTGTTTCCATCAAGAAATGGTCGAAATATCTGTACGCTTTCGATTTCTACATTTCGATACCGTTTACCTTCCATCTCCAAATTCTGACTGTTCCAACGGTACTGGAACAATTCATTAAGAACTACGAGATGACTAGCTGTTGTTCGAAAGAACAAATGAAATCCTGCGACAATTGTGAGTAGGCATGCCATTACAATAATTAGATGGAGAGCCAGGTGAATTGGATTTAAATCAATTTTCAAAATCAAAATTTGAACCAAGCGCCCAGCCATGTACATCCAATGAAGGACAGTTAAAGAGTAGAATAGTCTCCACATCCATAATCTCAATATAGAAGATTGTGTTTGAATTTTATGACCATTTTCCATCAATCCCACTTTGATCACTTTGAGAGGGTAAAAATTCCAACTAGCCAATTTTGCCAGGAAAAATAGATTTATTCGATTTTCCTTCAGAGTCAACATTTTGATACGAGACAAATCAAATAATTCACAATTCTGAAGACTCAGCTGCGAAAACATGCATCCAACAGGAAGACACATGTCTGAAGTATTTTTAGTTGTACAGCAACCTGGGAAATGAAACCAGAGTCTACACTCTTCCTTCGTCAGAGAGACGACCCTTGCTTTGCCTCAGCCGCCAAATCTCTCACGTTTGAATTCCCCAAAACAATTATTTTTTTATTTTTCTCTTTCATCAAATTTCGTCACATCCTGTCCAAGAGAGGACTTTACACGACTACAAAATATTCGACAGTCGATTTCAGTCCAAATTTCACTTTTGTGGTCCCAGTTGACAGATACTTTCTTCGTTTGGTCCCTACTTTTTTAAATCTTGTTGAGACTAAAGAAAGGCAAAGAAATTATTTTTAAAAATGCTTTCAGCTAAACCTGAAAGGAATTTGGTTGTGTCAACGTGACAAAATAATGATAGTGAAGCATACGTTTCATCATACTAAATTCATGTGCCACTTTGACAGTTCGTTTCAACTATTTCTTCTGCTATCGCCTATACTGGTTCCTAGAACTTTATATTCAGCTTTCAAGTTCAAACGGACTCCAAAGTGGATGAATGAATTTAATATGATGAAGAGTAGTACTGTCATTATTTTGTCATGCCCACACGCACAGCCAAAATTCCTGTCAGGTTTAACTGAAAATATTTTTAAGAGTAATTTCTTAGTCTCACTCAGCAAGATTTAAAAAAGTAGGTAGAAGGCGAAGAAATTAGCTGTTAATTGGGATCACAAAAGTGAAATTAGGACTGAAAGACGACTGTCGAATATTTTATAGTCGTGAAAATTCCGTTCTTGGGGTCACAGGATGTGACGAAAGTTGACGAAAGAGAAAAATAAAATAATTGTTTTGGGGAATTCAAACGTGAGAGATTTGGCGGCTGAG
>WJFB01003991.1:0-11276 GCA_009870185.1 Pygmarrhopalites habei | reverse complement strand
CAGGAGCCAAAGGAGGACCTGCTTGAGGACCGGCGGGACTTCTACTGGCATTACTTGAACTATTTAAAGTTGAATTAGTTGTCGATGGAGAAGAGAAGACTTGTTGAACGGAGCCAGATCCAAAAGTAAAACTACTAAATGGATTAGGGGGAGTACTAGTGACTGAAGTCGTTTTATTGAGGTCACCAAATCCACACATTTTTGAGGACAGAGCTGCAAAATCCGGTTCCTTCTTATCCGCCTCTTTTGGAGTCTTGTCTTCTTTTTTAACCTCAACTACAAATAAAGTACAAGAAAAAAATTAAAATCTTTCCATCATTACAAATTGTCAACAAAGGATGCTATCAATATTTATCTATCTCAAGGTTATAAGATAAAATTTGTACCCTTCTCAACCAGAGGCTTAGACACAATAGGCATAGATGCAGTAGGAGTAGATAAAATAGGTGTAGACACAACAGGAGAATTTTTAGGAGTCTGTGAAAAAATCCCAGTCGTCTGTTTATTAGACAAAGCCGGTGACGATGATTCTTCTTCTTTAGTTGCCAATTGAACTCCAAATGAAAATGGTGGTGGAGTAGACTTTGGTAATTCAGTTGGTGGTGGTACAATAGGAGTTGTGACCCCTGGATTTGGAACAACACTACCACCCAAAGCAGAAAGCATGGCAGCGTACTGCATTGTTGGATTAACAAAATAACTCATTGGATCCGACATTGGCATCATGTAAGGGTTGTACATTGGATGAGGATATGGATTATAATAAGGTTGTTGTTGTTGAAATGGTGATGCTAAAGATGACCCAGCAGAATTTGGAACAGGAGAATGAATATGACAACCAACACCATTCTGACCTTGTAAATTATTATTCAATCGACTATCCGTCCCATCTACACCATTAACCTTGCTGTTGTTGTTACTAGTGATGACTTCATCCTGAGCTGCAGACACTTCCAGTGACTCCAATTTTGTACGTAAACTTTTCAAGTCGTCCTGCATCCTTGAAACTGATTTCAAAATTAATGCATTTTGTTCTAAAACTTTACCGAGGACTTCGTCGTACCGGCGTTCCATGTATCTCATTTGCACACCAAGTTTCTCTGGAGATGGAAGGACTCTTGCAGCCGACGGAGGGGGAGTTTGCAACATTTCTCACTGACCTCGATTATTTCCTCTGTCTAAAATTATCCACCGTTTTCAATCCAATTAAAATTTGTCCAAAAAAACTCCACAAATTCGACAAAAATTCTTCACAATTCTAACGGCCAATTTTTTTAGACGTTTTTTCGAACCTTCCCTCTGCACACTTGAGTTGGGTAGATGGCTGTCGCCTACACTTCCTTTGTTTACAGTTTGGGCAAATTTTTTTGGGGAATCGTGAGTCATGACAGCGAAAGAAAAAACTTTTCTTCTTCTCAATTTTGGTCTTATCCTATATGCAAAATAAATAATTGACGACAAACTGATTAAATTGTCTCATGTCATCCTCCTTAGTCATTTCATAATCATTCCATAATCCCGGCAACTCTACCTATTAATTTCTCTTCATGCCTATTAATGCATATAAAATGCACACATCATTATCTGTGAAAAATTTTTGCACAGTGTCCCAAATATAATCCGAGTATGATGTTGTTCTTGTTTTCATGAACAGAGACATGAATTTCCATACAACAGTCTTACTTATAAAAAACAGAGATTACAGCACACTGAATAGCAGATGAACATGGAAGAAATTACCTTTTTTTCTCCACAGAGAGCCACAAGATAACCCAAAGCCAAAAGCTTGAGAGCCTGGAGGTCTTCACTGCAATAAAGTCTGTCCGCATACAATATAAATGGAGTTGAAGAGGAGAGCTAAGGATAGTACTTGATGAACAGTATGTACGTACGTACGGTCCATGACAGCGTGTGTGTATTACAGCGTGTGGAGAGAGGAGACTAATCATAGGAGAGTACCTAGAGAGAGGAGAACTCTTTTTTGGAGACTTGTGTGTGTGTGTATGAGTGTGAAGGATAAGGGAAGATTGTCTGTGTGTGCCCCTTCAATAATGTGCAATGGCTGGACTCAACCCCTTTTCCTTACTTTACTCTCTTAAGCCGTGTGTGTGTCTGTTGTGTGTGGAAGGAGAGAGGATCGTAGAGTAGTAATAATATTACGGGTATGGAATATATATTAAATGAGCCAACACAACACACAACACTGTCCATGTATCCACATACATTTTAGGTAGAGGTAGGGAGGAGGGGATGAATGTATAGCAGTGTGAATGTACCACACTAAAAGAGAGAGAGAGAGAGGATGATGATACATCTCGTCGAAGGAACCACAACTTGAAAACCTTTTGCATTATGCTTCGAGCCACAGCGAGAGGAGTACACTCCAACAGAGGAACAGCATCCCACTACAATACAATACTTTTACACACAATAATAACGAGAGTGAGTGAGACCGAGACCCACATTAACTACAGACCAAATAGACAGTGTGTTCTCTCAACTTTAACAGTGAGACAGAGTGAAGGCAAATGGCAATTTTTATTCTCAGTCTCTAGTGTTATTCCATAGTGGATTTTACTTGTTGTGGAGCAGATGAAGAAGAAGAAGACGACTGTGTGGTGGTTCCTTCTCAATTAACATTTACTCTCATCTCTGTGAAAATCCTATATATATATATATATGTAGTAGGTATGTGTAATGTGCGTGTGTACTTGAGTATGTTGTGCTGTGTTTTGTGTGTGTTTTCAGTGTAGTGTGTTGTGTGACTGAACCGTCATCGTCATTTATCTGTACACAACAGAGAGTCACTTAAATAAGAGAGAAAAAGAACATTAGATATTTTTATCCTAGTGTACTCCATCCCTCCCTCCTCCATTAATAATAATAACTTTTTATCTCGTAAAAATTACACAATTTAAAATCCAGTGTGTCCACCAGGAACCAAGACTCTCTGAAAATCCATCAAATACATAAAGTTGGAGGTACGTACAAGAGAGAGAGAAAAGGTTGTGCTAAAGATAAAAAGGTGAATACAATATTTTTTGAACTAATATTATACGGAAAAAAGATATTTTTACACAGTTCACAGTACACAGCAGTTAAATAGATTGTTAGTTTGCTAACCTCTCCTCACAATAAATACCACACACATTCTACACTACCGCAATATTCCCTCTAAAAAGCCATGTTTCTCCTCGTATCATTTCGGCTTGTCCTGTACATATGAGAATATCTAGAATTTTTTTGTATATTGTACATGTTCAATGTGTCATATTTAATAGTTTGCCTCTGTGTGTGTCTGTGTACTTTGTATAGTTTAGCTTGAGAGTGAGAGTGTGTGTTTTTTTAATATTCTGTTTGGTGTGGGTGCAGTAAGAGTATAGTGTGTGTGTGTGTTAGCCTTGATGTTACTCCAGTCAGAGCAGCTATCATTACATGATTGTGATTCGAAAAACCGGCTTTACTTTTTTTAGTGTGTGTGTTGTGTGTAGTGTACTTTATAACTATTAACGCATCGTTCGTTCTGCTTATTAGCGAGTGAGCTGTCTGAGAGGCTAGAGTTCACAAAAATTATTTTCTTGTTGTTTTTTCTCTGTGTGGATCTGTAAGTGTAGTTCATTTTTATTTATTCTTTTTAAACGGTGATGATACACCGGATGGATTCGTGTTGTATCAAATCTTTGGTTTAACACACGCATTTAGTTGCTCAGTCATTTCTTCTGAAAAAAGTTTTGTATCCTTTTTTGTTGGGAAAATAAACTGTCATCATCATACTGTGTGACGAATTGGACAGAAAGTTCATTTTTTCTGTGTGACACTGTGTGAGAATTTACTACACAGTACAGTGTTTTTATTGATTGATTTTAGTTGGAAAAATCAAAAACTTTGGAATACTTTTATTGTCAGCTACAACAAGAACAGAGAGATCAAGTTCAACAAGTGTTACCGGTGTCACATGGTACAACTTCTGTCATATTAGTAACTGGTAAAAAAATTGAATAGCTACATACAATATACTGTGTACTTATTGTTATGCCGTAAATCCAGCATCTGTTTTGGATTATTATGTCATCATTTCTGTTTGTAGACCGAATCAATTTTGTTTTTTCTTTCTCTATTCTACATTACAATTTCATGGTCTCAGTGAATTACTGATTACATCATTTATGTTGTATATTCTATTACAGTTCTTTTTTCTTGTTTTCTTCATAAATGTGAATATATTTCGACTCGACTATTTACTTTGATGAATATATTCCAATATTCTTGTACATCAATTCAGAAAATAGTTTCGAAACAAGAGAAATGAAGTAGACATTTTAAAAATTGATTTTTCACTTAACTTATCTCTATACATTTTCCATATTGCAATGGCTTAAAAGTCACGATCCCCCCTTTTGAAAATCGTTGTCAATTTTATTCTCTCTACTTTTGTTGTTGTTGTCCTCTGAATATAATATTGTTATCACGGATTGATATCTTCATTTTTTATCCTCCTGCATTTTTTTAACCTTCTACCCAAAGTGCATCGGAGGAAGAATTTGCAAACAACAAATTTCCTCGAATTACCTCCCATCCTTCCCCTCCATATCATGTATAATGTATACCTAATGAATCGTGTAAAAATCCCAAATTTACATTTTGGCTATATGAGTCTCATTGTTACATCCTTTACTTTGAGTTCCCTCGTGTCACTCACTACTCCACTCAAGAGTGATAGAGACTTATTTGGAAGCTGAATCCTGTTACTTTTAGTCCTAAACATTAGGAGAGGTGGAGGAGGAGGAGTTGGGATAAAATTCAAAGAAAGACGACGGAAGAAAATACAAACCTACAGAAAAAGAGGAGGAGGAGGATGAGGATGATAGAGACAGGCGTAGCAAAGAAAAAGTTTTTTGTTTGAGAGGAAAAAGAAGGAAGGGTCATCATCATCACCATGTCTCGTCTCAGATTTCAGTCAAAATCCGTTGCTTCTCTTCATCTCCTCCTCTCTTCTTCTTCTTGGTTTTCTTGAACGTCTCCTCGTCGCGATTGAGATTAACTAAAATTGTTGTTGTTGTTCTTTTCTTGGGGTTCCTTCCTTCCCAGTGGCACTCTTGTGTGTGTGTTTTTGTTCTGTATTTGTCCATCCTATTGTAACTTACATAATATCATTATTATGGCCATGCTGGGATTGTCCTGACGCTTCTCTGTGTGTGTGTGTGTGTGTGTTTGTATTATATAAATGGAGGAGAGGGTAAAATGTGCAGTGAATTGTTATTTCATTGCCATTGGCCGGTTCCTATTGCATCGTCTCGTTGACTCCTTCTTCGTCTTCCTCTGACTGACTGTGAGAAATCAGTCTCATTGTCAGAGAAAGAGTCGGCATGGAAAGTCTCTGTTCCAAGAATAGAACGTTGGTGTCTACATAATGGATTGTAGTTGACAAGAATTAAATTTCTTTGACTAATCCAAAATGGAATTTTGACTGCGTGCTTTTGTGTACTAATTAATTTTGTTTTGTTTTCGCCAGGTGATCATCAAAAGTGACTACGAACAATACAACTTTTTTAGTGGTTGACCTGGAGGTCACTGGAAAAAATTGAAAAAAAATAATTTACTGTGCATTTCCTGTGCCTGTGCGTGTGTGTGTTGTGTGCAAAATTTTCGTGGAAATCAAGGTAGTGAAATAAAGTTGGTTGGTTGTTGAGAAAGAAAAAGAAGGAACAATTAAATTCGTGGCTGTCGTCAATCCAGCAGACAAAAAAATATTTTTTTTCAAAAATGGAAGGAGCAATTGTGGAGAATGGGCATGGGAATACTGTCATCGCGAATGTTCATGTGAATAATTCGAGTGATCACAATATAAATGACAAATGGGTTCCAGCACCCAAAGAAACATTCTCTCCACACGACATGAATTCCCTACCCAGAGCAAATAAGGTAATTAATATTTTTTTTAAAAAAATTCTTCATTTCCTCCTTCCCTTTCAGATTTCTTATGAATAATTAAGAAGTTAGGAAAATCTTTTAGCAATTATTCTTCATCAACTTTTTCTAATGTTATTTAAATCAATTTAGTTTTTTTACAAGACTGTGAGTGAGTGTGTGTGTTTCACAAATTTTTTTCTTCCTTCTTCTACGGAGCAGGAGAGTAACAAGAAACTACATTATTTCTTTTCGGTCTCACATCCTGTGTGTGTGTGTCTATGTTAAAAAAAATTCGTGCATACTCAAACAGCAGGAAGGGGTTTCGTGATGCAAATTGGAAATTAGTTTTTCTTTTGAGATTGAACTAGGAGAGCGAGAACGAGAGAGACGGAGAGAGAGAGAGAGAAGAAGAAAAAATTAGGAAGAAATGTGTACATACAAAATAGAAAATTTTGTATTCAATTTTTGAAACGCACTCGAAACCATGTGAGTTTCTTTCCCTTGTAATAATAACAATAAGAGAACATATAATTTTACCATTCATTTCATGAATGCTCCATGTACTCTTTAGGGGGGAATGTGTAGTGAGTTGTATATATTCACGGTATAATAATGACATTAAAGTTGAAGACTTTTAAGTAGTTGCTGAGTTGGTGAAGGAGTAAGTCAAGACAAGGTGCATACAGTACAGTCATATAATAATAATTCGGTCCATTACATTTCCAAGTTTATTCAGTAGAACGTGGAGTTGGATGGTAATAAGAGTTTAAATGGACTATTTATTTGATTTGGGTGTTTCCACACTCGGGCTTCAACAGACAACGTTTTAAATGAAATGTTCCTTTCCCTGTGTTGAGAGTGTGTGTGTTGTGTGTGTTGTGTGTGTGTGTGTGGGTCCAGAAAAAAGAGGATGATAGTAAGAGAGAGACAAAGTGGAGGAGTTAGTTATTTGGCTTATTTGGTATGTGTGTTTATTTATTTTGTATTTATCTCCTCTCCTCGGACGAACCATTCCAAGTAATATCCAGGGAAGCAAGTACACACACACACACAACTTAAGTGTACTTACAGTGTAACATTATACGTCTGTAACACACTGTGTACCTCACTATAAATTTGTCTGAGTGGACAAAGGGCACGTGAAATGAATGCAGACTGACTCCAAACGAGGGACCATGATGGATTGTAATTGGTAAATTGTACATAGTAGCTGAGAACAGGGAAAATATTTTTTCCGATTTTTTTCTCCTCCTCCTTCCAAATCCCACACATCTACTAGTAAATACACCCATTAAGTATACAGCCAATTTCAGTAAATATGAGAACCTCCACACACACACAAGTACAAAGAGTCTATTTACAAGTATTTTTGTCCAAGTTTCATGAATGGAGGGCTAGAAAGTCCGTTCCATGTCTCTCTCTTTATAGTGTGTGTGGATTTTGTAGAGAGACTGTTGACTCTATTGGATTTAACATAACAGTTGGGTAGACTCAGAATGACGGACAAACCCTGCAGAACAAAGTGTGCTCGAAAGAGAGAGAGAGGATTTTTCCAAAGATTAATTTCATTCGATTCACAAACGCTTATTTGATTTGATAAATTAGTTTGAGTTTAAAGGGTCAGCCGCTTACTGTACTGTACAAAAACTACACTAACTTTGATGTATGCACCCACAGGCACACACAGTTGATTCATATTATTGGGATGTGTGTGCGTACGAAAATGTGTACAGGGCGTATCAAATTTATTGACCAAATCTTGAACAGGGGAAAAATCAAAACATGAGTTGAGATCCAAAGTTCCACATTTAACATCAATTTTTCACTGCACACAGAACTGCACTCCCTCCTTTTCAAACCATTTGTGTTTGTCAACCGAGATAATTTTTGGAAAAGGGCAAAAGGAATAATGTTCCTATAATCTGAATAGAAAATCCTAATGCCCATATTATTATACGACCGTACACAAACGACGAAGGCATATCCACTGATGAGAGGGAAATGAACATAATAGACTACAAACTTGTTGATTTTGTTAAATCAAGGGCTAATGGGGAGGCCTGCCGTCAATCTAATTAAGTTGGAGAAACATAGGAAAATGATCATCATTTAAAGTGAGGGAGGGAGAGAATTGAAAAGAGAGTAAATTAATGAGGCCTCAGCTCATCCGACTTGCATTATTTAATTTTATTGGGAGACGACAGGACACAGACAGGGAGACACACACAGAGAGAGAAAGAAGACAATGGATACAATACAATGAAATGCTAATGATGATTGTGCATAAATCAGGCATTAAACTTTTCACTCATTTGACACACCCTGGCTAAATAATCTCTCATTTCCTTCATACATTCAGAAGCACACACACAGACACACACACACGCACACAGAAGACACAACTCACTCTCATGTGAGTTACTCACATCATCGACTTTTATTGAATTATTTCACATATCATATTATACAATTTAACTCCCTCCTCTCCTCTAGTCAGGGTGATCGTCAAAAAGTCAGCCCGAGCATCGCAGACACACAGACACACGGGTAGAGATACTTGGATGTACATACGAAATACAGATCAAATGAATCTCTGTGTGTCTGATCAAAACCAAGTTCAATCAAGACTTCAACTCTTCGTTGAGGTTTTCATTTGTTCTGACAAGAGTCCATTTAGTGCTAGTCAGATGATACGGTCCGTCCTCATCCTCTGTCTTTCTCTGTGTTCGAATTTAGACAATTTTGTTGATGCAGATCTCCTCTGTCTCTCTTCGTCTCGTCCAATACAGATACACAATTAAATGATGTGTAGAGGATGAATTAAAAAACTTTACACCCCTTACACGGGAAATTCTGTGTGTAAAAAATAAGTCATCTACTGTGTAACGATTGTGTGTGTCTGTCAGACTTGTTATTATGAATAGAATGAGCGTTGAAAGCATTACCTATTAAAAAATAAATCTTTCAAAAACCCATGTCATGGCGTGTCATGATTGCACTCAATGCTCTGTGTGTGTGTCTCTCTCTCATTCACCCTTTTTCTGTGTGACGTGTCGGGAGTATAAAGTGCTGACCGCTGATCCACTTTAAACACCATAAAGTGTGTGTGTGTGTCTTTGTGTAAATTACAGTAGTTGGTAGTTTTTCGATTCGCTTCTTCTCCTCATCTTCAGTCTCTTCTCTTCTCTCTGGCACACCATTCACAAGGAAGAGAGTAATAAGAGGATAAGAATAAGAGATGAAATACACAATACATGTATTATCCATTGTTGTAAAAGGAAATTGTACTAACGACCAGATGCGACTACCAGTTTGAGATATATTTTGTATTATAATTTCAACAACTTAAACATGGTCCAATTAAAGAGGAGAACCTCCTTGTCCAACTACTACTCTGTACTATCCCTATCAGTTTTTATTAGTCATAAACTAAAACTTTATATTATGTGTAAGGGAGGGATGAGTAGAAAAAATGTATAAACTATGGGTTCATTAATGGAAACTTTTCATTTTGACAGATTCAGGACTTACAGAATACACTCTTTCTCTCTCTCTCTCTCTCTAGGCTGTGTGCAGGGTGTGTGTGTGACAGTAACATAGGGTCATACATACGAGAACAGAGAGTAATAATTGAGATATCAAGGAAGAGAGAGAGATGCAAGAACTGTTATTATAAATCTGTCATTTATGCATGTAGACATGTACATTTGAGAAAAGTGAAGACATTTGCTATACACACTCAATTACGAGAAGCCTGATGAGCTGAATTCTTTTCCAAGATAAATAAACTGAATGGATCTCCAATAAGTCTTATTTTCTTTGACCAATTGGAATTCATTGGATTTTTCTGAACATATTATTAGCACACGAGACAGCTGTATCCTCAATCAAAAAATTCATTTTTATCTACATCTATCACACACACTCCACATCCTAGCTTTACAGTCTACAGTCACGAGCTTAACCATAAAAATATGCTAGTGGAACAATATTATTTATTTCATTCCGGAACCACATTTTCCCCTTCACACACACACAAGCACACATACACACTGTCTCAGTTTCCACCCACACCAAATCTTTACTATATTATTTGTTCCAATCCTTCAAGTTTAACCATCCTCCTCCTCTGGTGGAAAACCACATGGCAGAATTCTGCATTGCATCTGCATAGAATCTATTCTCTTTCCGTGTGTGTATGTGTGTGTGAAGGGTTTACTTGTGTCTTGTAATATTTAAGCTCTTATATTCAAGGATATTTGCCTAGGAAAAATTGAGCAGAGAGGAGAGAAGAGATTTTGACTGTTACATATTCTCCTCGTGGCTCCCACACCTTTTTGTACACCTCATGGATACGTAATGTAATGTAAAGTAGGAACGGACTACCTTGTGTTCCCTACATTTTTGTACAATACAATATTACACACTCAGATCACAAACCAGAAGAAACCGTAAATTCTTCCTGACGTTTGTACATTGCCAGTAGCAGTAGCTAATGTTTTTAAAAAGTGTGTCCCTCCACACTCGTAGTGTACAGTAGCTCTCATAATCTAATAAGGGCTCCTACAATGTTCCAAAAAATGAGTAGGGACGTGTAGGAGCCCAGGGCCACAATTAGAGCATGTACGGTGTAGTGATTATGATAATTTAATGCGAAAAGATGAAGAGGGATAGAGACAATGCAAAAATCTTTTCCCTGTTCTCTCCCTTTTTGTTATACTTTATGGTGGAATAACAAATACAAAGATTTTTGGCTCCTCGAATCTCTCCTCTCACTCTCTGCTTGTGTGTGTCGGTGTGTAGTGTGTATACAGATTAGAATATTTAGAATATTGTAAATATCTATATAATATTTTCTACTCGACAAAACAACAGCCGTTTTGTTGATGCTGTGTTGTGCAGTTCTAGCATCCCAAGAACATTATTTTAAGGGAACCTTTGGAAGAATCTCTAGACTCTGTATCTGTACATACAGCATTTCTTGTCTCTTTCATCTTCTCCTCTCCTCTTACAAAAATGAATGAGATTAATTTTGAGCTGTACACTCTCCCTCTGTGTGTGTTTCCTCCGCAGTGACTTTGGTACTCTGAGAGAAGTGAAGCGAATAAAATATTGAATATATTAAACTAACTTTTCCAGTCTCAACCACAGTCTCCTGTGTACGCATTATTCTCAACTGTTTTTTTTTTGGAAGGAGGAGAGGGAGGACAAAAACTCTTCACTTGAATATAATGGGACAGTAGCTTACAAGGGAACATTGGCACATGCACAAGCGGGGCGACTTGAGATCACCCTAGAAATTTTGTCTGACCCGACCCAATGACGAATCGGGAGGTCCTATCGGCAGATAATTGTTTGTTTTTCCG
>WJFB01003990.1:0-11278 GCA_009870185.1 Pygmarrhopalites habei | reverse complement strand
TATGCTCCTCACCGGCCCCACCCGGGTTCTAATTGGTCATTTACGGTAGTATATCATTTGTATTAATTTACCGTAACAGTAATACTTTAATTTTGCTCTCATTGTTTGTTTCTTTTTGTAAATGTAACTCATGATAGTTGTCTGATTTATTTATCAGGTGAATATACGATGTAAGTACTGTAAAATGTACTATTAAATGATGTAATTATATTATGCATTTAGTATGATGATGTACTGTACATTCAAACTTAAATTTTAAGGAAACATCGTCATCATATTATAGCCTCAGCATAAATAATAACCACATGAACAAAATACTAAAATAATAAAATTCATTTTTTGAACTCATTTTAATAATAACGATTTTCCATCTCAATTATTTCCATTGTCTGTCATATAAGCAATAAGCATATTATGTAAAAATGTATCACCATTTTATCAGCCATTATTTTTTTCTGGATTGAATTTAATGAAAGTTCTGCACTCAATTCATTTTTATCAAAATTATGAGAAAATGCATTCATTCAATGAACACTGATGTTGTCACACGGATCAGTCGAGTATTTTTTTAGTGGAAAAATAGTACATTCTTTGTTTTACTCCCGATGGCATTATAATTTTTCACAAGTTACATAAACTGTGAAACAAGTAACACTCATATATTATATTATTTACGTGTAAATTATTATTGGACACTCGAAAAAAGTAATTATAAGTATGTATGTATTGTAATAAGCCATAGATTTATGGTAGACATATTATTTTAAAAAACAATTATTTTTTTAAGACGACGAGAATGACAATCAAATCATGATTCTGTTTGGATAAACCCAAACTGTCATTTGTTCTTGTAGATGTATAGGAACACGGCATGTAAGTAATATTAAACGGTAGCAATAGGAATGCGAGTCCATATTTTAATCTAGTCTATTAAATATATAATATATAGTCCGATATTATTTGGTGACGAGAAACGGAGACAGTTTAAGAAGAAGATTTGTGAAGGATTTTTATGATTGATTGTTGTTTCACACAAAGGATTCGCAAGGAAAATTTCCCAAGTGTAATGCTAAAATTTTGATGGAATTTAAATTTCAACAAGATTCAAATACCTTCTCATCTGAAGGTTTTTGAAAACGAATTCCTCATCCGAGTTCAATCTATGGTTGAAATAATTTAGCCTGTCTTGCCTTCAACGTCGACAGAGACTTTGTCAGGACTTCAGTTTCACAGGATACCGTTGCTAAAGTACTGGAAACGGTCGTACAAGGTCGTTGTCAATGAGTTTAATGCCTGGTGGACAAGATCGTTGACAAGTGATTGTAACTGTTCTTCCGTCATGCTAATATCAAGGCGACTTTTCAGTGAACTGACGGTAGAAACACCAGATTTGAGGCACGACAGCTGAGATCCTACAAATCATGACAAAACAATTTCGTTCAAAATTTCTGTTGTAAATATTTACAAGAAATGTGCACATAATTAAATGAAATTCATTAAATATTTTACCTGATCGCATAATTTCTACTAGATGAATTATTTTTTCTGAAAAGATTGACGAGAAACATAAACATTCACATCAGTACGGTAAAATTTTCTACAAAGAGTGTTGGAGGAACATGTACTGCACATCGTGAGAGAAAACAGATTACACACAAGGTTTTACCTGAGTATTTTCTTGCAGCAACCAATCCCTAAAAGAAATTAACATGAAAGTATTAAAATTGGCTTGAAACCTTCACTCGGAGTTATCCATTTCTTTTTTAAGCAAAAAATTGAACATGAAGTAAGACATACCTGCAACATAAGGATTTTGAAATATTCAAACATATCGGATCCTAATCCTCCCATGACAGCAACAAATTCTTCAGTTAACTTAAAAGGAGAATTTTCAAACCCCAAATTTTTTGGTGAAGTTGACAAGATAAAACCAAAGTCGATATGAATCAAATGTCCTTCGTTATCCAGTAAAATATTTCCATTGTGCCTACAAAATAAATCATCAACATTGTTATCACCCGCTATCCTCCAACATAAACTTGTTAACTAAAGTTTAATTTAAAAACTAATATGTGACTTTATATCACCTGTCTTTGACTTGAATAAGATAGCAGATAAGACAATATGCAGCACAACTTTGAACAAAATTCTTCTGAGCAGTAAGAAAGTTTTCAGAGTTCTCTGGACCAAATTCTTGAAGAAAATATTCCAGTAGAGACATTTTACTATGTTTCTTGATTTGATGTAACGACCTAAATATATAAGATAGTCTCATTACTGTTGTTCACAATTATCATGTTATTCATTAAAAAGAGTCACGTTGTGAAGGTTAACCGTATCATTAATTAAAACTCTCACGTACACAGTATTAACAGCAGGCTCAATCATGCCACTATCCGCGGACAAGACAAATATCCTGTGGAAATAATTCATGTATTAGATCTAGATGATTCTTAAAATCTCACAAAGCCCTGTACGATTTGTGATATTTTGTTATTTGATATTTGGCAAATTAAATAATACCCGCAAGGTCGAACCCATAGTGGAACTCTCTCTTCAGTCCAACTAAAAATAAATTTTAGAAAAAAACATTTTAAATTTTGGAATGAAATTTCTTTTCTAGTTGAAATGTGAGTGCGAGAAGGAATCCTATCATGTATGTAAATATAAAATATGCACTTACATATCTTTCAGAAGAGACAATAACTGATACGCCAGTAATTCTAGCCTTAAATCGTCTCCACATTTTACGATGCAAGGTAATAATTTCCAGCCAGATAACTGACCTGCAAATAAAACCGTATTAGCAATGTGAAGCTTTAGTACGTAATTTTTTATGAATAGTAAAGACTTGGCTGTAAAGGAAAAGTTTTCTCACCATAGGGACTACTATTTCTAATTCGCTGTTCTTTGATTTCGAACGGCTCTTTGAGGACGGAAGCACTGGGGTCTTCAGGATCTCTCAAAAAAGTGCTCTTAGGCATATGAAGTGACTCAGACAATCTTCTTCGAATATCTACAGCAGCAACAAATACAGGTTCTCGAGAATCACAGGAATCTTGACTCATTTGTGATATTGTGTCTCGATCACACCGCATGGACTTCAACTGCAAATACTATTATGGTATAGAAAACAATCATAAACATTAATGACACCTGAAGAAAAGTGAATTAAATTATTGAACAATCCATAACAATGCATCAGATGAAAATAAACATAAAGAGGCAATAAAAAACATGAACGAACTTGTTGAGATATTTCGTCATCTTCTTGTGACCAACAATCTGAATTCAGATTAAGGTCAATACAGCTACTATTAGAAGTTGGTATGTTTGAATTCGATGAGGATGGAGGGGACTGATCATTACTGTGATCTCCATTTGTCTGAGATGAGATTGACAGTGCAGCTACTCCCTCGATTATATTTTCCTCAGAACGTGAGTGTCTCAAAATATTATTAATTGAAGACTTTGACGGAATTCTAGCTTTTTGTACATCGGCAACTTGAAGGACTTCCACGTAGATCATGTAAGGAGTCTAAGTATATAATAAATAAATAATATAATTCATACAGTGGATGAGTGAAATAATCACAACAACAAAATTAAAATGGTTTTTCAAATGCCATCCGTTTCTCCTCACCTTGTCTTTAGAATTGAGCACGGTTGCATCTTGTGGTGGAATGCGAAGGACGATATGCGTAATATTTTTATGTACAGGTAACCAAACTCTGGCTGGTAAGTTCAAATTGACCAAATTTAATTCTGCAATCAGTTTTGGTGTCTTGTCCTCCTTTGTCACTAAAGATGACATGTTTTTTCCAATTTGGATGAGAGCTTTGATAAATTCTAGCTGGGGCATCAGTCGGGCAGACTAAACGATATCAATTTTAAAAAATACAAATCAGTCAAAATGACACAAATGTTTAGCTTACAATCATGAAATATTTCATTAGGTTAGTAACTTACCCCACATCCACAGTCTTCGTCCACTGGTTTCAGGTCATTAAAAAGGTTTAGGGGTTCAAAACACATGCACCCATTGTCAAAGCCATGACCCGATGTCAAATCTCCCAAACAATTTCTAAAAACCCAAAAAGGATTTCAATGTGAAAGTGTCTATGTATTTGTACTTACATGTACGTTATAATGGAAAATTCTTTTTAATACAATATGTTGATGTACGTACCTTGGTAAACCTAAAGAACCAACTCGTCGATGACCTTGTTTCATTACTTTAGCTTTATTAGCCTGAAAAATCCCCATCATATTGTTATTAATTCGTATTTAATTTACAAGAGAAACTTGTGCATACCAAAAATGTCATTCTACAACTTTACCTTAAACATAAATCTTAGGGAATCAGAAAGAATGAGATTCTTCAGTTTTGTGCCATGAGATTTTTTTCTTGACTGACACTGTGCATCGGATGCGTAAGCATCTAGTAACCAGGCACATTGAAGACTAAAATCTACTGACTTTCTACATCTGTTGAGTAACAAAATGACAGTTACTTACACACTTGATCAATATCCTGTACTCCAGTTTGTTTCAAACAATGATAGACTAATAATTCACATTACCTGTGAAGGAAATACGGATGTAAGACTTCGGCAACATCGGCCATCGTAATGTACATTGTGACAAGCTGAGGTAAATAGAAATCGACTTCTTTCTCAGGAAAGCGAAACATAAGATTGGCTACAAACCAATAAAAAAATCATTTCTCCATTCATCCGAGGCCCATGTTTGTGTTTTTTTTATCAAAACAACACTGAGATTTAATCTGATCAATAATCTGACATGTATAAATTTAATTGTGAAATAGAGATTGAGAAACTTTCTTACCTATATACTGTTGAACACCAGGATCTTTGGAGGTGAAGAGGTATCCGATCCCGTAGGACATATTAAATACTTGGCTCTCGAAGAACCTATAGAATTTATTTATTAATTTATTTTTGTATTACTCATTATTAATTAAATTACATACCTTAACAGCCAATTTGACATTGTGACCTTTCAATGAAATCAGAAAATTTATCTGCAGATTTCAAGGTGTCACAGAGATTCGAAGGGCGGTGACAAAAATGGAAACCATGTAGTTTTTGTGATTTGGGGGGTTCTGTGTATCAAAAATTCATAACAAAATACTTTTAATAATTATGTAATTGTAATTAAGTTCTCAGCCATTTTTCGATTTTTGAAAATGTCCCTACCATAGAGAACCGTTTTTACTGGCAATTCAAATCTCTATTCTCGGAGCACGTTGTTGCTCATTTTGGTTTTTACCTTCTCCGAGAGACTTTTAATAAATAATTGTAGACATCATGAGTACCCTTAAAAAACATAAACAGTACTTGGATAATCTTGAGAAAACGGATCCAGAGTTTTTGTCATTTTTGAAAGAAAATGACGCAGAGGAGCTGAATTTTGGCGAATCTGATTCTTCCGAGGATGAAGGAGAGGATGCTGTCCATCGACCACCGGAACAGTTGGAGGTAATCATTCTCATATTTAAGGATTTTGGTAAACGATAAAAAAATAATTGACATTAGGAAGAATGAAAAATTATTTGTATTTTTTATTAGGTGGCTTCAGACTCGGAAGCGGAAGAAGATATGATAGATGAAGAGTCAGCGGACCACAAGAAAATTGTAGAGACTACATTAAAAAAGGGCATTGTAAATCTTCATGTCATTACTGAGTGGGAAAATAAATTGGAGACATCAAAGTAAGTTCATAATTTACATTATCCAAGTTAACTAATTATCTACTAATTATCAAACATTGAAAGTGGAGTCAAAATAATATATTTTGATTTTGGTTTCTCTTCATTAGAGATCTAAGTGTTCTTGTCAATGTGATTGAAGCATTTGAGAGTGCTGCTCAAACAGTGCTCAAAGGACAAGATGGAAAGGGTTACAAGTGGAAAGTTGAAGGGTCAGCAAATTTCAATGCACTAGTACGAATATGTATTCGTCATCTGAAGGGTTTCTGTGTCAGATATTTGTGTGCCAGTAATAATACAGCCATGGCAGAGAACATGTTTGACAACAGACCATTTGACATGAAGGACAAGTATAAACAACGGTGGACTAAACTTCGACCAAAAATTAAATCTTATATGGGTTCCTTGGTGTTGGTGAGTATTTTTTGTCTTTTGAGTATATGGTACAGAATTGGTGGAATTTCAATTACGTAATTAAATTATTATTGTCTTACTATCTAGTTTTTACAATCAATGGGTCCAGAAGCTGTTGTATCCGTATTACGTCACTGTCAGAAAATGAGTGGATTTTGGACTTTGATGGGCAGAAAGAGTTTCAAACTTGCTAAAATTTTGATTAACATTTGGTCACAAGGAGAGGATTCTTGTCGTGTCATTTCCTTTTTGACAATTATGCGTATGACTAACTTCAGCAAGGAGATATTTCTCGAGAGATTTATAAAGGTATTAACATAGCAATTAATTTAATTCGTAAATCATTTCATGTTTGTTAGTTTTCCTCTGACAATATACTAAAGTTGGTTTGTATCTTTAATTTCTTTTCAGCAAATGTACATGTCTTATGTGGCAAATAGTAAATTTACATCAAAGAACAATTGGCCAGCTATAAATTTTATGCGAAGCAGTCTTGTAGAAATTTACCTGTTAGACACATCTGTAGCGTATCCAATCGCCTTTCCATTTATTCGGCAATTGGCAATCCATCTCCGAAATGCAGTGACAGCAGGGACAGGCACTGGTCCTCAATCCAAGCAAACCAAAACAGAAGCCTCCCGTATTGTTTACTCCTGGCAGTTTGTCCATTCTGTTCATCTGTGGGTTGACCTTTTAGCTCAAGCAGCTAGTCTAGGAGACAGTAACCTCAACTTACTCATCTATCCACTTGTTCAAGTAAGCAAAATATTTTGTTGTTTTTGTTCGTTTTGATTCTCAATTCTCCACTAACGTTGTTTCATTACAGATTTGTCTGGGAACCATCAAATTAATACCCTCAAAGAAATTCATCCCTCTTAGAATTCAGATTGTGCGAATGCTTATCACACTCCAAGAGAAAACAAAGACATTCATTCCAGTTTTACCTTTGATAATAGAGGTAATCTAGCTTTAAGTTTATTATTGACCAATCTCCAACCAATTTATGATGACACAATATGTGTTATGTCAGCATGCTAATAATAGCATTGATTAATTCATTTTAGATTTTACACCTGACGGATTTCAGTGCTAAATCAGTGTCAAAATTCTCAGTTCGTCCAATGGATTTTCTATGTTGTCTCAAAGCAGATCCATCAGAAAGTGGATATCTCAGAGCTGTCTCTGACAGTGCATATGAGTGTATTCTTAGTGCATGTGCAGCCATTGCTACTGATTTGGCTTTCCCAGAAGTTGTATGTCCAACTGTTATTCAGTTGAAGCGTTTTCTCAAAAAGGACTGCAAAAATGGAGAGGTCTCGAGAAAATACAAAGCACTACTTGACAAGGTTTGTCTATTTAATTTCTGATGAATAACCAAATAATTATATGTAGTTTAGAAAATTTAGCTTACACTAGGTCATAAAGCACTACTGATTCCATAATTGCAATTGTCTTGACTTGAACAGATTGGAGAAAATAGTACCTACATCAAATCATTTCGTGACAAGGCATTAGAAAGTGGTCAAGTGTCTCTGTCAGATCAGAAAACTTTACAAGTTCTTAGAATTGAATTGGAGACTGCCAGAGTTCCACCACCACTAATGTCATTTTCTGCAGAGCACTTCAAGGTGAATACTCAAAGAGTGGCTGCTAAACTAAGAAAGAAGACATTAGAGACAAAGGAAGAACAACGGATACCAAAAGCAAATGCTGGAAAGAACAAGAAGAATAAGCGTCCAATTCCACAAGCTTCCGGTCCACTGTTTGCCGACGACGATGACGAAGATGAGAGTGACCTTGAAACAAAATTAGAAGAGAAACCAACATCAGTTAAGAAATTAAATGGCAAATCAAATGGAAAGTTAAATGGGAAAAGAAAACTCCCAGAGGTCGATGATGATGATGAAGACGACGAAGATGATGAAATCAATACAAAGAAAGTTGTGTCAAAGAAAATGAAAAAGAAGAAGGGGAAGGGTAAAAAATCAAAGAAAATATTTACAGATGCAGACAATGATGCCCAAGATGAGGTGGTTGATTTTGAATTATCAGATTAATAAGTATTTTTCGTTATTTGTTATGTTTTTCAACATCGCCTTACATCTTTACTATTATACTGTTATTATGATGATGATCAGAAAATATATATCTTTGTTCTGAAATAGAGCACTCTATTACACTTTTATGAGAAATATGTAACCGTTCTTCTTATTTTTGCATAATATTGGGTGTAGGACAAATAGTGTGACCATGATTGAGTTATTTTCATTAATTTTATTGCAAAGAAATAAGCAAATTTTGAAAGGCAATGAACTGAAACAGTTGTAGTTCTCAAGTATGTAATGATGCATTGTTATTACAAGCTTAACAGTTTTTTATGTAATATGGTAGTAATGTGGTTGTGTGTCATAATAATAATAGGTTCGAAACTGTACACACACAAACTAGTGTGGCCTTCACACATAATTTTTTAAAAAATTCAAATTAGCATACAACAAATCGACTTTGTGATTATAATAATGGCTGGGAAGGTTGTCCAAATCATAATAATTACTGTTTTGTTTTCTAACGAGTCAACATTTTGTATTTGTAAAGCGTTTGTCCACACGCACCATCATAATAATGTTGAGCAATATCATTCCCCAGAAGGTTGTGTCCCTTTCAAAATACGAGTAAAATTTCTCGAAAGTAATCGCATGACCCATCCAACTATCCATCCTCCACCCTGGTGTGACCTGAGAATGACACCCGGGTATTTGAGGAGGGTCCTACCTCAACAATCTCCTCCACCTTTTACAATCAACACTTTCCAGTACAATAATTCAAATGCCATCAATGGTGAGTAGTATTTAATTTAATACATCAGACAGAAATAAGTATAAATCTTTTATGAAGTTTTATAAATTATGTCATCAGTGCACTTACATTTTTAGTGCAGTGACAATTAGTTCCACTGAGAAGGGGATGTTCATCAAGGATATGTATGTGATGGCCCGACTGTACAAACCGTGGAAGTCAACTTCTCCATGGGGTAGGAGGATTGGACGCTTTTTGCAAGAACACAATACTAAAGTTGTATGCTGCAATTATCTGGACAGAGTAAAGTGAATGTTCCTTTCACAATAATCTACTTTACACCTCATCCTCCTTGTGCATTGTCATTTAACAAATAACCTGATCCAATTTTAGAATGCAGTCCAAATAGTCATTCCAAAAGAGAAAGAGAGAACTGAGATTTCATCAGTGACTTTAACTTTCTTACCGGACGGTGATGAGGGTCTTTTCTGTTTTCTGTGAGTCATCTTGTTTTACATGAACTGTAAACCATTCTTATTTTCTTGACTTGTGAATTTATTTTCCAAAATAGGTAATGAAATTTCTTTGTCATTAGTGTAACTGTTGTAAATCAACGTGGGGAATATTGGCGAGCCGTTCCTTCCAACGTCACCATGGCCCTGGATTGACTTGAATATTTTTCTCCGTTGGGAACATTTCCCGCAAACTTTCTACTACTTGTCAACCAAAGTCCCTTTGAATCTTTAATATGAGATCCATTTTAATTTTAAATACAGTAATAAATTTAATTGACGACCCACCAGTTTCTAAATTTTAACAGGGTAATTTGATAATGCCATTAAAAGATTAGAATAATTATTTTTGTCTATATGAAATAGGACAAAATACTGCATGTTAAAGTACTTACCTACTTACTCATATGTCATGTCAGTAATTTGTTGACGGTCTGAGGATGAAACTTGCTAATCTTTTTTTTACTCTTGTTCCTCTTCCTCAGTTGGTGATAATCATAATCTTCACACTTGTTAGATTATGTGTGTGTGAATATTTTGCGTGGCAATTGGCAATTAATTATGCTGAGTGGCTTAGACGCTGATGATTTAAGATTTTTGCATACATGTGGAGAATTGGAAAGTCTTGAACTTGAGAGAGGAAAAATGTGAGTAAACGGATGTAAGTAAAAATTTGTCTGTCGCTGTCTCTTTCGAGATGAGGAGATAATGATGATTCTACGAGAAAGTTAATAACATCACATATGCCTGCACTGCCGTGTGTGTGTGTTGGTAATTTAATTTTTGCCATTGGCTTACATGTTTCCACGCACTTTGTACTTGTGTCGTTTTTGTATATTTCTCATATTTAGGAATTCCGTAATGAAATCACCAACCAACATACGGTCTTGTGCTGAATCATCATAAAAGAAACATGTCTATATCTATAGATACACATTATTCCATTGTTATTGTAGTTTTTCCAAGTGGTGGTTACACTATGGCTATCTCTATCTGTGTGTGTAGCTATAATTTTTGTTCCTTTTTGTATCATCTCTCTCCCTCCATATTCTCCAACTTTACAATTAATGCACAAAGAAATGCACAAAGGTGTATGCAAGGGGAAATTTGAGGACGTTCCCATATACCACTAAATATTCATGCTCGACACTAATAGTTTTCAGATGCATTGAATCCTTATACTGTGTGTAAGGAATAAGGATACTAATGTGCAGTATTGGCATGGTATGTACTATTATGGTGAACAAAAAAAAGAAAATGAGTATTGTATTACTCCTGCGGAGAATTACAGTCAGTGATGATATCCATTTATTTTTCATTTGAATAAAATTATTATTATTATTTTCTTTGATCAACTTTTCTCTCTCTCTCTTTCTCCCTCTTTCTCTCTGACCATACATCATTGACCATATACAAATATAATAAGCTTGAGTGTAATTGGTCAGTAACTTGGTTCTTTTATTTCTATTTTATTTGTTTGTACGTCCCTGTTGCTGAGACTGAGATTAGAATAATTATTCTATATTGTATTATGGTAGTTGTGGTTGTGATATTGATAAGGATAATATTATATAAAAAATATGAAAGGGGAAGAAAAAGAGGGAAGAGACTTTTTCATTGTTGACTATATGGGGTTATGCACCCAACACAAGAAAAGTGAAGACTGTGTCCCAATTCAGTCACTCCTGATGACTCACTACGACTACTACAGGGCGATCTAAAAGAAAGTGAACAACCCTTACTTACCCATTGGGTACTTAGACTCTCATATTGGAATATCAGAGCTGTACATGTGTCCCACCAAGTTATCGGATTATCCCTTCTA
>WJFB01003989.1:0-11282 GCA_009870185.1 Pygmarrhopalites habei | reverse complement strand
AGGGGTGGAAGAGGAAAATCCTGAATATTTGAGATAATTCGATCCGGTTTAACTAGATTAAAGATGTGGATAAAAGGACTTGTCGTGACACGAAGGAAATGGATCGAAGCCTTCGAGGATACTCGAAGGGTGACTATCTTTCCCAATTTCTCTACTCTAGGTTCAGTGCCATTTATCAGGGATAGTGAACAAAGTTTTTGAAATCCTTTAGTTGAATTAATTTTCTATTGTTGGGTTAAAATATTTTTAATACAAAATACTCAAAAAAATTGTACAAGAAAAAGTAATAAAATTTTCACCCTTCTTTTTCTCTCTTTATTTTTCCATCCATTAAATGGTATTTAAATTGTATTTAATTTGTATTCTCGAGTCTCTCTCTCAATTTGTTGTGAGTGTAGGAATGGGTGCCGTATTTTCATTCGTATTGTACAAAACTGTGTACTATTTTCCATAGGGTGCAAATTTATTGTCAGTTTTTTAAAAGTGTTTGTCAGTTTTTTAAAATTGTATGTCAGTTCAAAATAAATTGTTTGTCAGTACTAAAATCGATGAGGTGTCAGTTTAGATTGTAGTACTGAACTTTGAAAAATACTTTTTCAAAGTTGGTTTCAATTCTCTTCACACACACACAATCAAGCCCGTCGCGTTTAGGGACCAGCTGGGCCCTTCGGTCCCAGGCCCGACCAGAAAAGGGACCAGAAGGGCCCTGCAAGCCCTCAAAAATTCCAGAATTATGTTCATTTCATCAGTCGTTGATTTCTATTTCGATATTCGTGTACGCTTTACTTGTCACCAAGGGACCAAGTCATATCTGCGAATGTGGAAAGCGGACAAGCTCTTCAGGATAAATGACATAGTATAGATAGTATAGAACCTTTATATTTCTTTACGAGAAAAGGTTTGCGGACAGTCCATGTATATATATTCATCGGTCCCTTTGTAAAAAGAACACGAGGATCAAAATAAAAAGTAACAACCCCTTCCCCCTTCATGAAGACAAACAACCAAAGAATATTTTAATGGAATGAATATTTTTTGACAAACAACGTTGAGACTGAACTTCGCCTAAAGCTTATTGTAAATATTCTCAGGGTATACTGTGTCGACGGCAAGTCACCTGACAGGGACAGTGACTTTTCAACAAAGTATATTCATTCTTTTATTCATGAATAGACATCCTATTTTTATTAGACTGTAGGCTAAAGGCTGGACACGTCAATTCGAATTCATGTTTTCAACCCTCAATTGAGTTTCAGTCTCCCAACAGTAAACTTACATAGCTCTTCAAAATGGGCAGAAGTTCAAGACCAGCTTGGCTACAGCCAATCAAACACAAGGAATTGTCGGGGAGTGCAAAAAGAGCCATCAGAAAAAATAGAGAGAAAGCGAATAACCAGATGCAAAATTCCATGGCGATTTTCATTGGAAAGGCCGTAAAAATCGGCGGATCGTCTGAACCATTGACCGTAAGTTCCCCCGTTCGCTAAATGTATTCTAAAGTAAATTTATTTGGCGGATGTAGAATATAGAGAACGTATTCTTCACGGGTGAAACTCCTCGAGGAAAATTGTTTTTTCCTCAGGAAATTCCTTGACCATTCCGTGCCTTGAATTGAGGCAAAGAATTCTAAGTTATCTTCATAAGAGGAATACATATCTCTGTATGTGCCTGACTGAAATTAGAAATTTTTTACTTAGACTGGGGAAGCTGTGACACCTCCACAAGACAGGGCGGGCACGGTCGAATCCATGGATGCGGATGACCCAACAGGAATGTCAATTGCCGGAGGCATAGAACTGGATTCGCCCGAAATCCGTTTTGAAAAGGATTGTCCGCCCACAACAGTCAGGACGACCTCCCCGACACCGCTGCAGTCTCCGCCCTCTCACATAGCAATCCCATTCCTGGAAAATCAACCCGAGCCGGGACCGCCATGTGAGTCAATCGCCTCAATCGCCGGAATACCAGTTCCAATCACTCAACAACAATGTGCCGCAGTTGATTCGCGTGAGTGTGTCGACGTGGTACAGTTACCCACTCTGGACCCCTCCGACCCTTCCACATGGCCACATTGTCTGTCTGCAGTTCGATCCTGGCTAAAAAATCAACAATTTCAGCAAGTCGTGCTCCGGGAGTACCCAGCCATGGAAAATAACCGGAGGTTCTCCAAACATTTTATCCAGAAATATGATTGGCTCCTGTACAGTACCTCAACCAACAGTCTTTACTGCTTCCCTTGCTGCGTCTTCTCTTCGTCATCAATTTTACCGTGGGGGAACTATGGCAACGTGGGATTCAAATCATTTGACAAAACATCAAGGGGATTGACTCGTCACTCTGGGGATACTAAACATTTCGAAAATTATCAAAGATGGAAAAACTATCAAAATCGTAAAATCACTAATCAGGGAATTAATCATTTATACGAGGAAAGTGTTCAAAATGAAATAGGCATTTGGTCCCAGATTCTGAAATCTATTTTTGAGGTCGTGAAATTTTTGGCCAGTAATAATCTACCGTTTAGAGGAGATTCAAATAATTTGCAGGCGGAGGATAGCGGAATTTTTTTAAATTTAATCAAATTTCTTTCAAATTATCATACTCCACTAGCAGAACATCTTAACAGGATTCAGAAGCATAGTGTAAGTTATTTGTCTGTTGAAACACAAAATGAGTTCATAAACCTACTTGGTGGCCAGATCCGGCAGAAGATTTTTAATTTTGTCAAACACAGAGAATATTTTTCTATTATGTTCGATTCTACACCCGACAGTTCAAAAAAAAATCAAGTTAGTCACTGCATCAGGACTGTTTCTTGTACAAAGGTAGGCTGCTATATCGAGGAAAATTTTGTGGATTTCATAAACACAAATGCCAAGACGGGGAAAAATTTGGCGGATGTTTTCATGGAAAAGATAAAATCGGATAAGCTGGATATGTCATACTGTAGGGGTCAAGGGTACGACAACGAAGCCAAAATGTCAGGTGAATATAAAGGTGCACAAAGACAAATCTCAGATAAATATCCCCTCGTGGAATATGTCCCATGTACACCGCATTCACTGAACCTGGTTGGCAAAAATGTTTGTTCAAACGTGAATGAGGCGAATGTCACAATGGGGCGTGTCCAAAATGTGTACAATTATTTTGCAGCATCCACTGACAGGTGGAGTTTACTTGCAAAGGCTACTAAAATAAGCCTGAAGCGTCAATGTGACGTAAGATGGTCGAGCAAATGGTCTGCCATCAACCCCCTCTTTGAACAATATGCGGAAATTGTGTCCATTTTGAAAAAAATTTCTACCAGTCCAGATGACTACAATGATGAAACTGTAACCGGAGCTATTGCTCAACTTACTGCGATCCACAATTTTCGGTTTCTGTTGTGCTTGAAAGTGTGGCAAGAGGTCTTGGGTCACATTGAGAAGTGCAGTAAAAGGCTTCAAAGTTCTAGCTTGGACATTGATAGAGCCCGAAAGTTGGTAAATGGATTGCTAAATTGGTTGAAGGACTTTCGAGAAAACGGATTTATCCCCTGCTTGAAGGAATGTGTAGTAAAAGCAAAAAATATGGGACTTCCTTTTATGAGTGGTTTTGCCCCTCCTCGACCCGTTAGAGTAGGCACTGATATTGAGAATACGATAGAATTTGCAGGTGCGCGCACTCGATACAAGAATTTTCAGATATCATATTTTAATGTGATTGTGGATTCACTGATTTCGGAATTTGGCGTTCGTTTCAATAAACTTAATGAGCTCTCTAATTCGATTTGGGTTTTTGTGGGGAGAGCGATTAGACAGGTCTACAAGGGAAGATCTAGAAAAGAGTGCAAAAATATTGGCAGAATATTATCAAACCGATTTGGCACCTGCGCCTCTGCAGGCTGAGGTACTATCGCTGAAACCTATGATTGTGCCATTTTTGCCTACAGGGAAAACTTTCACGGACTTAGATGCCCTTGGTATTTTAGATTTGTTGCATAAGAATGACCTGGCACCCATGTTCCCCAACATAGATATTTCTCTGAGGATATTTTTGACTTTGCCAGTTTCAGTCGCCAGCAACGAGAGGGCGTTCAGCAAGCTGAAGATAATTAAAACTTTTAATCGTTCTAGTATGGGGCAAGGTCGGTTATGCAACCTGGCAATCATTTCAATTGAGAAAAGCTTAGCCGAATCTCTCAATTATGATGACTTTATAGTGCAGTTCGCCACCGCCAAGGTACGTAGGATTAAACTGGCCTAGTGCTTTATGTAGTAAGTTTTGTGTACTAATTTGGTCCATGTAACATATTGTACTGATGTGTGATTTTTGAAATAAATAAATAAATTCATTTCCATGCTTGTGAGGTACTCAAAAGTCTTATTTGTCATTTAGCACCAAGTTTAAATTTTAGCTGGTGAGGGCAAACTGTCCATTTTGACAAATAAGCCTGCACAAAAATTGGGGCCGTGCATATCGTTTGGGGCCGTACAATTGCCGTGGGGCCCACTACAAAAAAATGGCCTGTCCCGTGATGACCTTGTCTCGTTCCAACCGAGACGGGATAAAGGCTGTCCTGTCCCGAATCCCGCCGGTATGAGACGGGACATCTCGAAAGAAACAATTTCTTAGAAATTTGACTCAAATTTGTAAAAAATCTCAAAAATTCTGCAAAAATCTGAATTAGGTCAAATCCCGTCCCGTGACGACCTTGTCTCGTCCCGACCGAGACGGGATAAAGGCTGTCCTGTCCCGAATCCCGCCGGTATGAGACGGGACATCTCGAAAGAAACCATTTCTTAGAAATTTAACCCAAAATTGTAAATAATCTCAAAAATTCTACAAAAAACTGAATTTTTATTCAAATTTTTCTTTAAATTATCTGGTCACAATATGAACTCAAAACAATAGCCTAATCCAGTCACCCCACACAGCTAATTTTGATAAAATTACGTGCATTTTCGGACCGGGACGTCCTGTCGGGATCGGGACGAGACTGGACGAACGTCGTCTTGTTCCGATTCGGGACGGGACAAGCGTTTTTTAACCGAAACGAGACGGCGGAATCCTGTCGTGTCTCGTCCCGTTCCGAGCACTAACTTGAAAGATACAAAATATAAGAGCTACAGAGCTCTGTGAGTTCAAGTTCAACCTAACCAACGACAGCCACCTGTATTGATTTTTTTTGAGTAAATATTATACCTATGTAATTTTTAGGTGAAAGCAAAGTACATTATATTATTTAACCATTGTTGTTATTGTTTGTTCAATAAAATACCATAATTTATTTCATGATTTACAAATGGCCGTCCAGTCCCTGAATCTGTAGCTCATGCGTGACATAGGGGTGAGGGGGTAGGTCGATTTTGTGACCAGAGTGTGACAAGGGGTAGGGGGGTACCCCAAAAACGGGATTTTTTGTGACTACTTTTACGGACGGCCCCTTATTAGTGGAAGACGTGGTGGTCTGTCTTGCAATCGGTATTGGTTTTGCTGTGGTTGTTGTTGTACTCTCCGTTGTTTTGGTTTCTGTTGTGGAAGCGTTAAGCGATTGAAACCCTTTGATAAGATACTTATTAGTGTAAGTATAAGTGGGAGACTTGGTGGTCTGTCTTGCTGTTGTTTCTGTTGTTCTGGTGGATTCCGGAGTTGTACTTTCTGTCGTGGATGCAGACTCTTCCGTTGCTGATGGTTCTGGTGTTCTTTTTGTGGGAATGCTTGTCAATTTTTCAAAACCTTTGATAAGATGCTTATTTGTGTTAGTATTAGTGAGAAACTTGGTATTCTGTGTTGGTTTTGCTTCTGGTTTTTCTGTGATCACTTCTTCTCCTTCAAAATTGTGTACCAGTTCACCTGCAACCGGAATCCTTTTTTTAGGGATCTTGGGTTGCGGTTTGACTTCACTTTCTGTTGTTGATGTTTCCGTTTTTGGTGTTTCTGTTGCTGGTCTTCTATTGTCTGGTTCTCCTTCTTGTACAAAAGGCTCTTCTCCTATTCCAAAAACGTCTACCGGTCCATGTGGTGACGGAACCCCTTTGGGTTCTGGTTTGATTTCTCTTTCTGCTGTTGACGTTTCTTTTATCGTTGTTGGAATCACTTTTGTTGTCATGGAATTGTTCACCGGCTTACCTAAAATTAGAAACAGTTTGGTAAGGTACATATTTATGTGGAGGAACCCAAGGCCCTCCACTACTAAATCTACTAAATCTATCTGTAGATTTAGTTCTACTGGTGGAAAAACTGCCAGCCAAAAATTGTTTAGTTAGTTTTGTTTCTCACCCCGAACAAAGGAAGCTAGGAATATGAAAATCGGAGGATTTTCAAAAAAATTGTTGTTTGCAGATTACGATTCTTTTGTAGGGTTGGATTTGGTTGTATCGATTTCTCAACAATTTTTCAGCATTCCAATTAATTGCTGGAATCTAAAATCGAACTCTCGCGGGCGGAAAACATTCAGTGACAACAAGTTGGGCATGATTTGAGATCAACTATGAATTCACATTTATGACTTGTAATTAAATCCGTTTTCAACTTGCGAAGCATAATACATGTATATAAATGTTAGCTCCACGATGGAACCTCCTTCGGATTATTCCATCTGAAATCAAATTTTGAACTTTACCTCCAAAATTTCCACATATGAACGGAAATTTTTCTGTAGTCTTCGTTAGAGAGACCCTGATATTGAGGCTGGTCACTGGTTCCACCCAAACCGACCCAAGTCCAGAGTGCCACGCAACCTCGATTTGCCTTCTTGCTTCCTTCCTCTGCTGTAAACAGGGATAAGTCGACTGGCCGTGCATCCTCGTCCCACCAAACCTGTAAAGGTGTTACGGGAGGATTCCGGTGACCTCCTATCCAGGCACTGTAGGTATCGTTGTCGGTTTGTTTTACTGTTAAATTCAGCCCAAGAGAAACCAATGTTATTAATTCCCGCCTAGTTTCCAACTAAAAACCAGAAAACTGGTCAATTGTGAACCATATGCACTTTTAGAACAGAAGGGAAAGTTTCCCCGGAAAATGGTAAACTTTTGCCTGGAGGAGTGGAACTTATACGGGAAACTAGAGGAGAAGGTAAAGTCATTTTCCCCGGAAGAAGGTCAAAATTGGCGGGAAGAGTGGAATGTTCCCTCCATCTCGGGATATTCTCCCTTCTTGGGGGGAATTTTTGGACTCCTCCGGGGAAACCAGTTTCCTTCTTTTCCCAGGGAGAATTTTTACCTTCTGAAGGGAAACTTTTCCTCATTCCATAGAAAATCCACTTTCCATCCAATATTTTCCCTTCTATTTTAAAAGTGTGAAAGAAAAATATTATTTGACATACGTTGCTTAATCAAATACGCATTCCATAAGGCCAGTGCATCCTTAGTCCTTATAATTGCCAGTTCCAGTCCATTTTTCTTACGTAGTAGCCTGGCATCAGCCCAATTAAGCTGTCAAAATAGTAAATTGCCCTTAGTCACTAATCTGGAATTTGTGAAGGGACATGGAATAATGCGCGGCCAAATTTTCTATGCAAAGTTATCACTTCTAGTATTGTAACCTTGGAGGAAAAATTTGAATTACTGTGGACAGGGTACAACAAAATTAATTTTAAAATGAAGACAATGAATGGGGTATGAACATAGCTGCAAAATCTGCTAGTTATCCACATTTTGTCCACACCAAAACTCAAGTACTGGTTAAAAGGTTGTGGCGGGAATTTGTGGCCGATTTTGCAGCCATATTGACAAAAAAACCTTTGGATCAGAAACGATAACGTGAAGTCGGCCATTGATGGTTTCCTCTTTGTATGACGTCAATCTTTGATAACTGGCAGCGTCTGCAAATGAGAGTACAATCTCGTCAATAAATTGACAACATGTGACTCACATGACGTGAGTGCGGGTACTTTTGAAATATCTCACCACATTGAACAGCTAAAAGAGTGACGAGTCCCAAAATCACCACTTCCCATACTTTCAACCCCATATTTTCCTACAGCGTTAAATTCAAGATTTTAAAATCTTTTATCGATTCGAATAAATGTGAGACTCCACAACAAAGGGGCCTACGGTATTCGTGAAGGTCGCATTTAAAATTTGTGCTATTTTCTTTTTGCTATTATTTTGTACGAATTTAATCAACAGATTGAAAACTGTGTTCTACATGCAATTGGTTTGATTCATGATTTATTGGAACTGGAGTACGGCACAGGGCTAAGAGCACACATTTTAATGACGGGTTGTCAGAATGCTGTATGGTTTTTTTCTCGTGGATTCTCACAAACTCCAGCAAAATTGTTCAAAAAATAAGGTGGTCAATGGAAGGGGGAAATGTACTTTTTTTGGTAAACAACTTTGAGTTAAGAGAAAGTGTTGTTCCCTCCAAGATAACTTGTTGAAATATAGTGAAGTGCAGGACCTGAACGACAAGAACTTGGAAAGTTTTTAGGATGAGACGTTAGAGGAATGGAGGTAATAATCGAAATACAGTTGGGTACACGGTCCTCATATCAGTCAGGCACACAGTTCCTAAATCGTTCTCAGGTGTAAATACAAAATTCGTTCTAATTGAGTTTCTCTAACTACAATTAAGGCCTTTTCATCGCTTTCATAATGAAAGTTTCATTAGAAATGGAACAGAGCTCCAAGACTAAATCGAGTTTCTTGACCCTGTTGTCCATTAAAGTTAACTGAACTAGTTCAATAAAAGACAACTAAAATTTTGTGCCTGTGAAATCTACTCAAAACTGACACGTAAGGACTGGAACAATATATATTCGACAAACTTCTAATCTTCTTTTCCGATAATTTGTTCCTTTCACTGCCAAAAATCAGGGATTTCAGTACATCCCTTTGATGAGATTTGGATCACTCTGACTTTAATTTGTCCCTTTCCCGTTCCCTGATTTTCGGCTGAGAGGAAAATAAAAAAGTTCTTTGTGCTCGACTGAAGCCCTGTGAACGTGGTGTTGATTAATATCGTTTGATATTTTATGGATTCTTTTCGGGAAATGAGGCTCACCTGCACTTATCCCAACTGGGAAATTTTTCTTATGAACGGGACAAGACGGGAGTCACAGCTACAGGCGGGAATTTGACTTGTCCCGGTTAAAAACACTCTGTCCCATCCCAGCAAGCTTCGGAGAGAATCCAATAATAATATGCCAGACTGGCTTTGCCAGTTAATTAATGACCAGACCCTTGAGACAGTTGACTTTCCACCAAAAATTGGCTACAATGAAATGTGGACACTATGGCATGCCAGAATACCCTCTCTAGATTGCCCTGTGCACCTGTCAACCTGTCAACGTTGATTAGACTCCGGAGTCACCAAATGTCAATCACTTTTCTCGGTTGGAATTCTCAGAGTCCAGATTCTATTTAAATTGTTTGGACGAAAAGTCCATTCTTTCCCAACACAGCAGAGTTTGATGTAGAAAAAAAGTTTATTGCTCCATTCGAGTCATATTCATAGTTTCATAAACCAAGTAAAAATGAATGGGAGTAAGGAAAACACTTGTTTTACAAATACATTTAGAAATCCTAGTTTATTTGTCTATGATCTCTTTCTAAATTACGCATATCAGTTGAAAAGGGAAAGAAAATGACTAGAATCACAAAATCCGATTTTACGGGCAGGATATTTAGAGGTTGACTGTTGGCTGGCCCAGTTGTTGTTCCAGTAATTCATCCCGATGTTTGTACACGACGTACATGGCAAATATGTTAATGAGTACACTAATTATTTCAAAAAGAAGGGACCAGTCTCCTTGGACAACGCCTACAATTATTGCAGCTGCATTGGCTGCAGTCAAAATTGCTTGAATGATTAACCATGCATTCAGCCTTGTTGGAATTTCCTACAAAAAAATTTTCAAAAAAATTCATCGTAAATCCAAGTTCACCTTTCAACAACTGTCCACATTATCGTCGAAATTCTTACCTTCTTGACACCCAGAAAAAGATATACGCTGAGGAGAAAACTCAGAATTCCAAGGACACAATAAATAGGGAAAAGAATCTCCAAGTGATCAGCAACTATTTAAATTAAAAATCAAAAACCGATTGTCATAATGGTCACTCCGGCGGTTCTAACCTGTGAACCTTGATAATTAAAAACTTGACTACTGTGCTAGCAATGTAAGGAATTTAATACACTCTTAAAACAGAAGGGAAAATTTCCCCGGAAAACAGTAAAATTTTTTCCTGGAGGAGTGGAACTTATACGGGAAACTTGAGGAGAAGGTAAAGTCATTTTCCTCGGAAGAAGGTCAAAATTGGCGGGAAGAGTGGAATGTTCCCTCCATCTCGGGATATTTTCCCTTGTTGGGGGGAATTTTTGGACTCCTCCGGGGAAAGCAGTTTCCTTCTTTTCCCGGGGAGAATTCTTACCTTCTGAAGGGAAACTTTCCCTCATTCCCTGGAAAATCCACTTTCCACCCAACATTCTTCCTTCTATTTTAAGAGTATAGGACGTACCTCTAACATTTTTATCCACAAATATCCAAATTGTGACAGCAGTGAAAAGGATGGTAAGTAGTCCATTGACAATCTGCAGAATGAGTCAACCACAAAAATTATTTGATGTCCTAGTGTGATTTTAAAATGTAGAATTATTTTGAGAGTTCGGTTTGATTCACAGATATCAGTTTATTTTATTAATAAAAATCGAGACATGTGACAGAAATATATTGTAAAATTGCAACTCACTAACTGTATCCATGCTACGACGAAGGCCCAAGTCCTGAGAGTACAACAAAGAAATGGTTTACTTGTTCCTCCCATTATTTTCCCCTCCCTGGATGAATGATTGATTTAGATCGTTGTCTCACACACGGAAAATATGAGACTGTTGGACGGAAAGTTGTCAAAAATTTTTAATTAGTCTTGAACAAAGTGAGTCAGATACTTCAAAATTAAAATATCAACGATTGCTATTAATTGCCTTGAAATATGGATTCTTTAAAGGGTGCGAGGACGTCATGACTCCATTGTGTGCAAACTGATATTATTATGATAGGAAGAGTGCGGGAGATACGGACAGAGTCATGGAACATGGATATCTCATCTCTTCCAATGACTACTCATAATGTACTTGATAGTGTAGAAGAGTTCCAAATGGACTGTTATCTACAGGGTTCGGAATTGGGTTTTTGCTGGGTTTTTGGTCAAAAACCCACCCACTTTTGTAGGCTGGGTTTTTGGGTTATTGGGTGTTTCCTCAAAAATAAACCTTAGAAAATGGTTCATGTGATTATTTATTATTTTTTTCTAAAAATATTTTCTGTTCCACCCATTCAATATGCACAAAAAAGT
>WJFB01003987.1:0-11286 GCA_009870185.1 Pygmarrhopalites habei | reverse complement strand
GCTTGCCATTTGCCCAATGTTAAAATTTTCAAAAATCGCTGTCACGGCGATACCGCACAAACCCGCCGCGGTATCGCCGAAGCATCCAGGTTTCCGCAGCGGACATATTATCCACCCACGCTCACTTCTTCTCTTCTATATTATGTTCTTGTACATAAGGGTAGGTCCTTTTTTGAAGCTTAATGTATAAAAAAAACTTCACGGTGCTCTAAACACATAATCTACCACACACAGAGAGAAGAACCCTTAATTAATTAAGTTAGGACATTGTGTGTGTGCATGTAATATTTGTTCTTACTCATGCTGTACACAATAATTATTCTAATGTGTCTGGATTATCTACATTACAATCACACGTTCGGATCAACTTGGACAGACAGAAAGACGCGTGCACAACAACACAAGCAACAAAAGAGAGGAGAGAGAACAGAACCGGCCGGCTACACTAACCATTTGTAGACATGCCTAAAAGGCAAAGGTGTCTTAATTCATTGAAATTAGAATATCATGTGTGACGAGGAGGAAGACAATTTTTTGAAAGACTGTGTCCCTCCTCCTTCACTTTCACACACACACACACACGTACACGAGTAGTGTTAAAAAAATACGTATATACTACCAGTACACACAGAATTGCACCTACATAGACAAGATAATTAGTGAAAAACTTCTGCTTTATGTTTTTTCTACTTTTTGCAATAACTTTCTTGAAAGCTGTCCGATCTGACTGAAATATATTTTCAACAAGGAGGGAGAAAGGAGGGGAGGGAGGGAATCCAAGCTCGAAAACTTTGTTTGCCAAAATTTTGTAAAAGCTATTTTAATGACAGTTCACATGTGGTGCAGGAGAGAGAGAGCAAAAAATTTACTGAAAAGCATACACACATACAAACTGGCCAATCCCACTATTATGGGAATAGTGTTAATATATAGTCCAAACAATTTTTTTCACAGCTGCTCCTTCTTTCCAGAAAGAATTTATTGTTTAATCTTCATTTTTTTCCCTGACATAACTCATTGACTTTAAATTAAAAATATAGTGTGTGTGTGTGGTCTGTGTGTCAAAATTTTGGAACATACAGTACATACAAGATTGTTACACACATTCCAACCGACAATTGGAACCCGACAAGTATTTTTCCAAGCTCTCTCAAATAGTTGTGTCAACCATTCTTTCCCCTCCAAATCCAGAGTCACTAGAGTCAGTGTTAGTGAACTTTGTGGCATGTAGGGGATAAAATAATAGACGACAAATTAATGAAATTTCCTTCAACATTCCTTCACCAACGCTTCTCTGACTCGTGAGTCAGGAATTTATAGAAATCCTCACATTAAATGTCAATGAGTCTTCTTAACAAAATACTGCTATTACTGCTTAAATTGTCTCATTTTTTCAAAACATTTAATCTAAATTTCCAAACATTGTATTCCCTCTCTTCTATTTTAAGTTACATGATATTCTTCACGAGAAATTCGAGTCCATTTACTTCTGTGTACAAAATACACTGCTATCATTATTATTACTATGTAGATAATTTAATTCTGAGCCCCCCAACGACTGGTGAGGGTTATGCTTCACATTAACTTCACTCCAACCATTTTTATTTGGCCAACTGCAACGCATGAAACCTCATCTTCCTCTCTCTCTCTCTCTCTCTCTCTGTGATGAATGGACTCTCTGAACAAAATAATATCTGTTCATTCTCATTCACAAAGGATGTTTCTCCCAGTTTTCCTCCTTTTGTGTGTGATATATTATTGAATCCTCAAAATAAAAACTTGTCTCTTCCGTTTCGTTTAAAATCATTTTTTCAAAATTATTTTTTTTTGATTCAGTCAATTGACATGCACAACGTTTCCAGCAATAATAATGTTATTACTATACAACACTAACACTAAATATTTTCCTCACTGTGAGTGGAACGAAGTCTGATCTTTTCTTTTGTCAACTCCCACAAATAAGCATTATGTAAAAATTAATTTTTTTCCTCTCTGTGTATCTCTTTACACACAACATACGCATACACATTGACTGTGCAGATCTGTAGTGGAATATAAACCGAGATGTTCTTTGGATTGATTTTCATAAATTTCCATGGTAGAATAAATAGCATTTGCGGGAAATCATTCCTCATTACATGGTAAATGCAATGGCGATAGTTAAGACTTCATTTTAAATTCCATCGTGGTTCACCACGAGCCTCCACTCTCTACTCACTCAGTCCTTATATACAAATTGAATGCAAACTGTTGTCTAAATGTCATATGTAGTATGTAACGTTTTGAACTTGTCATTGTACAAAAAAACTATTCGCTCATCAACGCTTTTAGAATCCCTCCCCCCTTATCTTTAGGAAATTTGGTCTTTACAAACTTTACAGTAGTCAGTCAGTGAGAGGGGAAGGTTTGATTAAACTTTTTGGTAAAAATCCATTTAATTTTTGAGACCATTGTGCGTAGCTCTATAATCGTTTGCAAATAAATTATGATCTTGACTCGTCGTACATGCACATCATACGAAACGAATGTACAATGATCCTGACTCATCTCATATCTCCAATATAATGTGTGTAGGAAAAACAATTGAGTTCACATATATGCAAAAAAAATATTTGGAGCAATGAGTTATTCTGCGTTTTTGCATGTAGGATGATGATGTCTTCATACGATAATTACTTACTAGTAATTCTAGGTATAGTAGTAGTGTCTGTGTTCTTAAATATGCATTAGAGAGCAGAGATCATCGACTGGTTTATATTTTCCTTTAATTAAAAGACAAGAATGTTAGAAAATGAGTAGAATTTCCTTGTACCTCTTCTCCCCATTTTGCACAGAATATTATGTAGGGATGAAATTACTAGAGTAAGGAAGGAGGAGGAGGTTGTCAAACTGCTTACCATGTTTATTACTTAAGACTGTGTACATACTAGGCTAAAGACAAAGAAGAGTCAATTGACTAGAGTAAAGTAGAGACTGTACACAGACAGAGTGAGTCGGATAGAAACATATTCAGTTTAGTCAAGTATCTGAAGCTACTACTACTACTAGAACAACTAGTGTCTGCTGACAAGGGCGATGTCAAATTAAAGCATATTAATTTTATGCACCATTAAGAAAACCGGCTCACAATAAATGATGTCCAAGTATGGCAAACTGTAAATTACTTCCATTTTCTATCCAAATTAATCAACTGTAATTTGTCAAATGTGAAGAGTAAAGAGAGCGAGACAGAGTTATCCTCATACTACAATTATTATTATAACAAAATATTTGTATACCATCCATACACTTATAAGAATACTTGTGTGTGTGTCTGTGTGTGCATCCTTGTGTCGGCACAATTTAAACAAACAGAAGACTTAATATTAACAACTAGAAGAGAGAGAGATCATATTATCATAATATTTAAAGAATCTACTGAGGAGAGAGAGAACACTGTACAATTACTGCATAAAGAGAATGCAGTGCATACTCAACTCTACACAGACACAAGCACACACACACACACTGTAGACAAAACTCTGAATCTTCCTAATACAAATTCCATGCAAATTTGACAAAACTTTTCACCCCCATACCCAACTTGCTTTTAAACTTGGTCTTCTTGGTAGATATACATGCATGTATAAACCCCACATCACACTGCTAATGAGATAATTTGAACTCCCTTCTCTCTTTCAAAAGCCCTCCTCTCTTTTCCCTCTCTTTACAAATACACATGACATGTAAATTTTTACACACATTTTTATGATTATGCACCCAAAGACAGGATTTGGAATTGACTCGCATTGAATCATCTGACGAACTGACTAGAACTCGATTTTTACATATTCCGTCAGTCTTATTTACAAAACCCACAGAGTACACAGAGAATAGAGATGAGAGGTATTTTTATATTTCCAATTTGAGTCTTTTTTATCCGTCATTCTCTCTCTCTCTCACTCACTCACTAGAAATGAACAATGGGTACTTCTGGTGTCTAAAGTGAATATTTACGGCAGCAGGGATAATTAAATAAAAACCCCAATTTAACCGTTCTCTTTTTACTTGACGACCCCAAAAAAGATTCTCCTCCTCCTCCTCCGCCATCCTCATCCACATTCAATGAGGGAATTGCGTGTCACTGAAACGCGTACCTCTACCTCATTATCATTTCTGCTTCACACCTGTTTTCATCTCTCTTCTCTTCTCTCTTTCTCTGCCAGTGTCTGTAGTCTGTACAATGTATGATCTGATCGGGATCCTTAATAACCAAGGTCAAGGTAAAGAGACATGTAAAAATAAATGAAAGTGTCGTCAATCCACGATTATTCACATTCCTGTCTAAGAGTTCTAACTGAGACGGTGGCGGTGAAAGAGTAAAGATTTATGACAATTATTAATGTACCCTCTCTCCCTCTATATCTCCATATGTTTTATTTATTATAACATTGACGACAACTTATTGTTACATTGTACGGACACAATCTAACTTAAATGGAGTGCTCATCTTGAACATGACTTTAATGTATTTAAATTAGTGTAAGTACTTATGCTTGGATGAGACGAGAGAGAGAAGAGTGAATGATGATAAGATTCTATATTTGTGAGATAATAGACACGATTCTCTTGTCAGTTTTATAACCATAAGAGGAGAATGCTAATGACTGAAAATTCGAATTTATTCTCTTCTTGTTTCACTAAATTCCAATTATTATAATATTATTCATCACATTTCCTCCATTTTTGAAAATATTTAAGCGTGTAAGAAATTCCACGTTGTCACACAACGTTTTTTTCTCTCTCTCTCTCTCACCCACACGACACACACATTACATTCTTTAAAGAATTTCTTTCGATTGTGTGGGAAAATGCATGTGATGTTTACGATGGTCAAGTCCTTTTTTCTATCTTCCTTTTCTCCTCTCAGTATTATTGACTCTATTATCTCAATTTGATGTATATTTATAGAATTTATGTAATGACGAGGAAAAAAAGAACACAAATCAACACTAAACTTTAAATTCTTAGAAGCTCCATTACACCCACACATTTCTCAATTATCGTTGCCTTTCAACAAAAAATCCCTTTCTCTGTCTCTCCCTCTCTAACTAATATTTTAGAATCTTCAAACTGAGCTGAGATGGTCTGGAAGACAAATTTTAAAATCTACACTCTCCTACGTCTCGACAATCATCACTTGAATACTTTTTGTTTGATTTATGACACAAACTATCATTCATCCATGTTGTTCTTTCTCTTCTCACACACACAAACACACACAAAAATGTATGTGACATTTTAAACACGCACACACATCATCTAGGCACACACACGCACAATATGACATTAATCAAAGAACGGTAGTGGAAGATTAAGAAACTTCATTCAGTTTAAGCTTGTCCTCTTGAAGAATTCTCCAAGATAAAGAATACCTTATTCTCTACTCAAATTAAATGATGTCACAATATTATTACATACTACAGATATGTGTGTACAAGACACAGTCTTGGAAAGTTCATGTGGCACCGCGAGGAAAACAAAAAAAATGATCTCCCACACACACAGTACAACTACACTCACACACATACACATCCACACACACTTTATTCCAAAGGTGATCCGAGAGTAAATATAAATATTTTTTCACAACACGTGATACGAATGGATAGACAACAAGCAGAGAAAGGGACGAGATTAAACCAGATGGCTCAGTTGAATTGCAAAATGTGTGTATAGAGTCTCATTTGACCCAATAGACCCAACCCATTGTTTCTCCATCATAATCTCCATTTATAAAAATTTGTGATACCATAATAAGGAAAATATCTAAAAGTGATGAACAGGTACAAGTTGTACATTCATATCATAATTTGACAGAGAAACACACACACACACGATTTATATTCTATCCTTCTAAATTATTATTATTATTAGCCATGAACTCTCTCTCTTTCTCTCTCTCCAATAATATTATGTGGTATGTGGATAAGTTGTGTGTTTGTGAAAAATTGGTTGATTATAAATTACAATGACATCATTTATTTTTTATTGTCAAAAGTTGTCCCTTTTTTGTCTAAAGCATATAAGTACTTATATCACATTATGTACTGTACACACACGTCCACTTGAAGCCTCATATTCTAATAGTGTATTCTGTACACTGATATGACATATTTCATCTGTGTTTCCCTTTCACTGCTTACACTCTTCTCTCCTTTGACAGGCTTCCTCATCTGCTGTTCACTTTTTGAATAAACTTTACTCTCACTCTACCACTGCCACCTTCCTCCATTTTCATCAATATCCTCCTATTACAACACGTTCCATGTACATAGCTCACAAAGAGAGAGAAACTGAGAGTAAGAGATACGGAATAACAATTTTTTTTAAAAAAAAAGTTCAAGGTGCTGTGAATCACAACATTTCTACACACCACATGTCAGTCATCCCATTAAAGATTATTGTGGGATCAAAGCATTAAAGGAGAGAGAGAACTGGTACTTAATTTACCATCTTCTCAATATACATTTTACGTTCACATCCTATAATGGCAATGAATATTCAAAAAACATGTCATTGACTTTTTGAACAGATTTATGCAATGGATTTTTCCTCATATTTTCTTTTTAAAAAGATAATAGGAATTCTAAGTAGGAAGGAACAGAGTTCAAAGTGACAATAACAATAAAAGGTCATGACCTACCTGGACAATACATAATGTAGGTACCTATATATAAAGCCAGGGAGGTAAACAAAAAGTTTATCCGAGATTTTAATTGGGCTTTACCAGACTCAAAGTAATGGAGCATAGTTGGGCTGGGGAGTTCCTCAATTGTGGTCTCATCGTCTACACTTTTCGTCTCTCCTCCATCTGTCCCACAAGACTTTCTCAGGCGGGGAGTAGAAGAAGACGAGGAGTTCGAAGACTCCTTTATGTCCTTCTTACCACTGCCAATCAAGAACATGACAAAACCAAGTAGAAGAAGTGCAAGTAGAATAGACTAAACTCTTCCCTCACTTTCTTTCCTACATTCCTACCGGTCTCACTTCCACACACACTTGAGTAAAGACAACAACAAAGTTAATCCTCCACACACACACATACACTTCCACTTTATAGTTACTTCTCCGATATATATCTGTGTGTCTCTCCCGACCGTAGTTTGCACTTTATGTCTTTCCGCTGAATACCCGCTTTTATTCCCTTTGACACTTGACTCGACAAGTTAATCCGTACGTTTGGTGGCTGTAATGTATATGACTCCCCACACACTCACACACTACTACACTTATACGCCAAGGCGTATGTGTCATATGAAAAAGTCACTCTCTGTTTCTCTTTCTCCCTCTCTCCACACACAGTCCAGATACACAGATTATGACAAAGTGCATCCACAACGGGGGTCACAACAAATTTCTTCTCTCTTTCTCTCTCTATTTCTTGTATCTGGTCAAAATCCAACACACACACTTTTAAACTGTGCTCACTTCCCGTACACACACTGCAAATAGTTTGTGAATACTGTGATACTGTTCGGCGGAGGAAAAAAATTTACGGCAAATTTCACACACCGCGACCATTGCCACTACAACTAAAAGTAAAGACCAGAGATATGAGAGTCAGTGTAACTAACCCCTACTCACTCATCCACTCACACCTCTCCTCCTCACATGCTAAATAAAGTTATGCCACTTTGGAGGACGATCGTTTTCCTTTTACTGTGTAAAGTCCATCTCTCTCTCCCTCCCTCTCTCTATTTAGGGATCACCCTCGATGATGGATAGTATGAGTGATCTGTGTGTGTTGTGTGGGATGATTACAGTCCAGTGAGGAATCCTTTAATCTTGTTACCTTTAATACCTTTAATTCGTTCGTTTCTCTCTCCCTCTCTCGTAAATAATGTCAACGCGTACACATGGTTCCGTGTCTACCCATTCACTCGCACACACGCTAATCTATCTGTACTAAATGTATATGTATATATTTTTGTACAATTGTACACACGCTCCCCACAGTCCCCTAATATGGCAGAGCACAGAGAGAGCTATGTTTGGGCACTACTTTCCAACACACTCACTACTTATTGTCCATTCTATTGATTGTCAATATAAAAGGCGAACTCACATACACAGGTACGAAGAGTTTAGAAGGAGAAGAAGACGGCGACGAGGAAAAAAAGTCTTGACGACAATTCGAAATGGAAATAGTTTCTAGATTTCGGAATGAAGAAACAGTGGGTACAGTTGGGACGGGGGGACAGGACTGATACAATGTACATGCTCCTTACTACACCACCACACACACAACACAACACAAAGAGGAGGAAGAAGAAGAGAAAAAAAAAGTTTTTCAAAAGAGACGAGGAATGAGAAAGAAAGGCAGAGTAGTAGTGATGGAAATAGTTTTTTTATTTCTCTCTCTCTCCATCTCCCTCTAATATAAAGATATACGGATGATCACAGAGAAAGAGAACAGTTTGTTGCTGGTGCTTTTTTGTGGAGAACTGAAAGTGTGTGTGGAAACCACTGTTTTAGGTAGATTGTTAAAGGTGGTTGATGTGGCGTGCGGGTTGTAACTGTGGACAATTTTATATATATATATAAATATGTGTATATCAAAAATAGATAGAGGAAAGACAGGATTCGAACTTGAAAAGCACTGTTGGCAATTCCAACACACACGCATACATATAATGATCATAATGATACACATACATGTATACACACAAGGCAACCAAATGTGAAAATTTTCGTTGTATGCTCATATATACACCTCTTTATCCTGGTTGCATCAACTTTACCTACCTCAGCTTAATAGTGTGTGTGTAGAACGATCCTCTACTTAACTAAACTCCACAGTGAAAGAGAGAGAGATCTGTATCATCAAAGTTAGGAAGAGTGTGGAGGAGGAGGAGGAGGACAGTGTGCAGAGACAAAAAGTTTTTAATTCGTCTCTCTCATCAGACAATTGACTCTATTCTGGTCACTCCAGTATTAACACTTAAACCTACATGGACTTGGGCAAAAGTTTTGTACGAAATTTTACATGATGGTGATCCACTTCTTCTCTTCTCTACTTGTATTCTAGCGTGTGTGTGGAGAGAGAATCTCTTCATTCAGGGTGACATGCCGTCTGGACATTCTTGGAAATGAGATGAGATCCTTTTAAAAATTAATTAATGTATCTTTCCTGAAGGAACATGTTGGAACATCCATGTGTGCCATTCTCTATCCACCCACTCTCTTCCTGTCCTATCTATAAGTCTACGATACACTCTAGATTGGCACACATAGTGTAGTGTACTATTGACCGATCCGGGTGACACTAATTTTTTCCGTATTTCTTGGTGACTGTCCTAACATATGCTGCTGGTCTATCTGTCTTTGACATTGTACAGGGCCATACGGAGAGAGATATTTTGAATAGTATCTTCTGCGACCGAATTCACTCTTGTCAGTGTATTCTATGTGAACGTAGTGTACGCAAACCCTTTCTCCAACATTTTCTTTGCATCTTTCCCACAATTCTCTTTATATCAGTGGGAAAATGAGGAGGTTCAAATCCCCATCACAGATTACTTTCACCTCTTTTACATGTGAACACATTTCGTTGGGAAAGTTCTCCTTCCAAATACAATTTTTAAAATTGAATTCTACATTTTACTCTGGATATATTGTCGACTTATCGAATCTTTAACTGACTATTCCAATTACCTCGCTATCTTGTGCAAAAAGGTCCAGGAATAATATATTCCTCGGACATTCCAAAAAGGACACATTCCCTGTATGGACTACGTAAGAAATGGAGAAAATAAAGAAGAAAAATTATTTAAAGTTGTTGGTTGTCACCATCATCTCAACAATGAAAAATTTGCAATGGTTAGAGAGAGAAAGAGAAGAGATTAGTAAGTTGTCTCGACAAAACTGGTACAAAGTTAATGACCCTTGAGACATATCTGATGATGTAAAGGTTTAAATACATGATTTGATCCCACACTCCATACATGATTTATTGTAATGCGTGTGTGTGTACAGTGTATACACTACACACTTTTATTGACGTGTAGATTGTAAACAATTCTTCACATGGTTAAGATTGATATTATAATCCAAAGTAAATTATTTGTGATGACAATCTTACAATAATATGCATGTACTGCACATTTTGCTAACTGCTAGTAAAAGTGGTACACATTCTTCAAAATAGTTCCTACGACTGGATTTTACAGTTTATCACTTACAGCACACGTGTCTGTATTTTAGAGTATAGAGTGAGTGTGTGTGTTTCACTTTCGCAAAAGATTTTAGATGAACAAATTCTAAAGTAGTGAGTGAATAACATTAGCCATCTTCTTAAAGAAGTGGCTGTCAACTGTACATGTATATTTTGACGTCAGAATTTGTTCATGATTACATAAGCAGATAGAGAAGTTTCAGGATATCACTAGTCAAGATTAAAGAAAAAGATTTTGAACTTACGAGAATCCACGTTACTTTTACTCCTGGTCAGGCTATTTGATAGTGCGGCTGAGAGGGTTGTGCGTTGAGGACTGGGTGAAGCTTCTGGATTATCTACTCCCATACACACAAAAAATGGATGACAACAATTAAATGGTTTTTTCTGTTGACTCACTGGATGCAAGATTATGGTACACTAGATGATCTAGTCTAGATCCAAACCCACTAGGTCCAATCCGTTAGGTACAATGGAGAGTAGATCCAATGGACACTAGGTCCAAAAGATAATAGGTCGGGTTACTATTTAATGTACAAGCAGATTTGGGATTTTGACCGACAGAATAATATATTTATGGAATTAGCAATCCAAATCCACTATGGCTGACTATGGTATTTAAATGGTACTTTACTAGGACATTACAGAACCTCCGAAAAAAATCAACTGAGAGGATTAGAAGGGCCCGCCGACCTGCCGTATACACAGTGTAGTCTACTCTCACACACACATTCAAAACGTTCTCCGAACGCTCGACCCTTCACACACACACCACTCATTAAGTCAAAACGTTTTTCCAAACTTTACATTCCTAACCTATACTTGTATTGGTATTACTGGAATCCAGTAACTGGATGTAAACCTATATACAGTGTATAGCACAAGTCTCTCGCCCCACGTGACCAGCTGGCGCGGGAAAAGTGAGGTTTTGGTGATGACTCGTTCCCGAGTAATTTTAATCCGAGGGGCAAAGGGATTAACCAAGAACCCTATAAGCCAAGTGTTTGTCAAAGGGGTTCATAGCGTTCCTAATTTTATTGTTGGTATTTATTTTGAGACAAGCTACTTTT
>WJFB01003986.1:0-11287 GCA_009870185.1 Pygmarrhopalites habei | reverse complement strand
CCCCCATGTCCGCACATGTCCATAGGAATTTAACATTAGCACGTGACTGATCTTTACCCCCCTCCCTTCTCTGAACGTCTTTTGGGTACAGCCCCTAACGGGTGCAAGGAAGAGGGAAAGTTGAGGGATGTTTACTTCTTAAATCTTTGAAAATATATATTAAATGGTAGTGGAGATGTAAATAAGTTCTGCATAGGAAATAATTGATGTATATTTTATAGTCACGTGGTCAAGAGAATATTTTTGAAAATTATGTTATCATTAAGTTATGCTTGTAATTGTGAGATTAGTTTTTAAAGTGTGGATGCCACTTGTCTACAAGTTGAAGAAGAATGACTTGACGAATTAAAATAAATTGGAAAATTTTGAAAGCCTTCTTCTGGTTGGATTCAGCTTTGTTTTTTTCATTTTTCCAAGAAGGAGCCGAGCCCTACCAATTTTACGCGAACGCCTGGTAGACAGGTAAAGTTAGATATGTTTCACTTTATGTGAGTAGCACTTTCCCACCAATTGCCACCACCATGTAACAACATGTGCCAAATTTTATTTGGATGGCACGGAAGGTGAATCTCAGTTAGGGTTAAATGGGTAATTGAACTTTTGAATACAACTGCATGGATCAGACTCTGGAGTCGATGAAATTTTGTCCACGGCAGTGACAAGTTTTTAAAACTACGGACAAACAATCGCATATTTGTCATCCTGACCTTGACCCAATTTTTGATTTTTGGATGTTAGTGAGGAAGGATGGCACACACAACATACACGCACATATAATTTATTTTACATGATCAAATAAATTCCATGCCTGAATTCGCACAAAGATCATACAATGTATGACATACATCTCAATTCATTTAAGTATTCTTCAAGTGCTCACATTCGAGGGCTGCGTGCAGCCTCCATTCAATCCTATCATAGGATTCCTATGCACTTAATGTGTATAAATAGAACGGAATTTCCAAACGGCAACAAATTTGCTGACACGAAGAATGACCGTTCATGTTCAACGACAGCTATTTATTATTATGCTAAGCATATTTTGACACAGTATCAATATATGAAATGAGACTAGAGGGCTATAGCTTGTAGCATAGCCACACAGTTTTTTAGGCGCCCAACTCCAATTTATTTGTTGAAACTAACTTGTAAGCCACAGGGAGTGGGATTTTAAAAATAAAGTGAAGAAAAGGTAAAAAAGGTGTGTGGATTTTCTGGGTATTATAAAAACTTTTTTCCTTTATAAAAGTATGTTGATACACACAAGGATACAGGTAAACAATTGACTTTCTAGTAGACAGTTGCTACGTGTGTGTGGAAAAATGGACTCACAATCGACATTTTAGCCTGAACATTCGTTCCGTGAACATAACCTTCCCTTTATTTCAACTCCCTTGCATATTAAACGAGATATTCCGTCGGAAGAATGCTGGGTAAAATCTATGGAGTTGTTTTACTGATTTCGATGTTACTCTGGTCACTCCGGGCTTTGGAGAATGGACTGGCACGTACTCCACCCATGGGATGGTTAGCGTGGGAAAGATTTCGGTGTACGGTCGACTGTGTTGTTGACCCTTACAATTGTATCAGGTAACATTCAACTTTTTTTACTTGTTATGGGTAGCCAAAAAAGGATAAATAAATTTGGTTTATCTTTTGCACAAATTCTGCCAAGTCAGAATTCGGTTTTTCTATCCTGTATGAAAAAAAACAACAATTTTTAAATATTTCAAAAGGTGGAAAGGGTATTAGCGAATGTTGCGTTGGTTTACATACAGTGGGTCATAGGGTGTAGAATAGATGGATGAGAGGGGGGACGTGTGTGTCAGGAAGGAGGAAGTCACCATGGAAAGGAAAGCTGTGAGTCCAGTACAGGCAACTTGGGTGGTCCTTCAAGGGGATTCCCCAAGGGGAAAGAGGAAGGACGGTAGGCCAAGCTGAAACTGTACATTCAACCTTTTCTCATCTTTTTTCCATTGAAGGACCACCCAAGTTGACTGTACTCTACTCGAAGTTTTCCTTCCCATGAAATCCTCCTTTGTCCCTCACACGCACACATCTCCCCCTTTCATCCAGCTACATAGCCAAATTTTTATATCTGGATTTTGGCGTGAAGCAGACTGCCTCAGGCAGTGTTACACATTATAAACTTAATTGGAGATTAAAATTGTAGTGAGACACTATTCATGGAAATGGCGGACTCGATGGTGAGTGAGGGCTATGCGGCTGTGGGTTACGAGTACATTATCCTGGATGACTGTTGGATGGCAAGGCATAGAGATGGGGATGGGATTTTACAAGGAGATCCAGTCAGATTTCCAAGGGGCATCAAATTTCTTGCCGATTATGTGAGTTACAGTTTTGACCTTCCATTCATTGAATACAATCCCGGTTTTTATCCATATCAACACCATAAACTTGACGTAGTAATTTGGTTTTGATTTCAACACTGAAAGAAATTATATATTTCACCTCACGCAATGAGAATATTCCTGTTATTGGTTATGTTTTATCTATTTGACTTGCTGCGCTGTAGATCCATTCCAAGGGACTGAAGTTTGGGATTTACCAGGATTACGGTACAAATACTTGTGGTGGTTATCCCGGGATTTTGGGTCACATGGAGACGGATGCAAATACATTTGCTAATTGGGGTGTAGACTATGTCAAATTGGATGGCTGTTACTCTGATCCCGAAGACATGGATGCTGGTCAGTCCCTTCTCTCACATTTTGATGAGAATATTCTCATTTGTATTAGACAAACCTTTTTATGTGAAAAATCATTACCGCGGTAAATTATTTTTGAAATTACTGGAAAAATAGGTTACACGGAATTTGGACGACTTTTGAATGCAACGGGGAGAGACATGATTTATAGTTGTTCTTGGCCTGTCTACCAAACGTATAATGGGATGCAGGTACTACAAATTATTCAATAATTATTATTGGAATATGTTGTAATCAGTATTCATCGTACTGTTCGTAAGCGCGGGAGAATGATAATACCAGTTTGTAATTTTTGAACAGCCCAACTACACTTTGATTATTGAGACTTGTAATTTGTGGCGGAATTATGATGACATTCAAGATTCTTGGTCGAGTGTGGAAACAATCATTGACTATTATGGGTGGTTTCAAAAGGAATTTACTCAACTGGCAGCTCCGGGTCATTGGAATGACCCTGACATGGTACAATTTTCCATTTCCTCTATCCAGATTTATAAATAATTTATTATTTTTATTAAGAAAGGTCACATTGCCTTCCAGGCGAATTATAAAAGGATTTTTTAGTAATTCAACGTTTTACATAATTTATGGAGAAGGTGAATTATTTTTTCAGTTAATTGTTGGAAATTATGGACTGAGTTACGAGCAGAGTGTCTCCCAGATGGCGATGTGGGCCATGTGGTCCTCTCCTCTTCTCTTGGTTTGAATTTACCTTTTTTACCAAATTAATTTTTAAAAAGTTCGAAAAAATATTGGTACATTCAAAGTATTGAAAAACTGGCGCACAATTTTGTCTGTTTGCAGTCAAATGACTTGAGGTCAACTGGCTTGGAATTCAAAAATATTTTGCAGAATACAAAAGTTATTGCTCTCAACCAGGATCCTTTGGGATTGCAAGCACGTCGAGTTTACCGGGTGAGTAAAAATTCAAATTCATTCTTGAATTTCCAGTGGAAATTTTCCACGCATAGTAGTTTTAAATTATGGATTTTTAAAATTTTAATTGGTTATAGAAGTTGATTATGGATTGTAAATTGACCTCCAAATTGTTTACTTTGCGAAAATAGGCACGTTCTATCGAAATCTGGAGAAAGACTGTCCTTCCAAAAGTTGGCAAGTTTTACTCTTACGCCATTTCAATTTTGAATCGAAAAACGGATGGAGTTCACAGTCAAATTTCCCGCATCCTTTACAACCTTGGTTTGAAGTCTCCGGGTGGCTACAAAGTGGAGAATTTATTCAATGGAGTTGAGTATGGATACCTTTACCCTGCAGACAATATCACTGTTTTTGTCAATCCCACTGGGACAGCTCTTCTCCTTTTCACTGCTCAATGAATTCTTACTCAGACTATTTTTATAAATTTTACTTTTCCTTTTAGATCTATCTCTGAATTTGATTGTTATTATTTAACAGAGAAAGACCAATACAAATTCGTGACAAAAATGTTTTACTATTACTTTTATTATTAAAGACAGTATGTTCTCTGACAATGAACAAAGGAGGACTTATTTAAAATTAAAATGTTGCAAAATTTTTTAGATACTTTCTTGATCATGTGATCCATTTAACCGTTGAATTTAAGTTGGAAATAATTTTGATTGCACCAAATACAAATTAGGGGAAATAATTAAGTTCGCAATAAGCAAGGACAGTGATCTTGATAGAAACATTGAGCACGTCGAGTACAGTAAACTGTCCCATTGGGACAGGTCAATTGATAATTTTTGAAATCTCCATTCGCTTGGTGAATACACAAATGGTAGACGGTACAATTGGATGGGTCAGGCCATCGTCCTTCTTGTCCACATGGGAATGAACCATTGAACAAATTTTTCTTTGCCTCCTTCCCGCCATTAACTGAAATAGTCAAGATTGTGGACACAAAATTAGTTCACTGTATTAATACAGTGATGAATTTCAAATTTCAACAGCTAGGATACAAGGTGTCAAAAATAGACTAGTCGTTTTTATACGAAGCAGTAAGATACATAATTTAAATCATTCTGTTATAAATTGTTCATAGGATAAGCAATTTTTATGGAATAATAAATATTGTCGGAATTGGTGTAATTTTTCAAAAAAACGTTTTGCTTATAAACAAAATGGAGGTTTTTAACTAAAGTGTATTTTAATTACGGGGATGGGAAAGTCCAAGGAGAGATGTCAAGACTGTCATCCACAGAATGATTAAAACAAATGCTTTCGACATGCTTTCTCTTTTGACTGCAATTATTCAGGTGAATGAAAGACACGTTGCAGTTGTGCTGTTGATGAATGTTTACAGGTTACTGAGACTAGTTTTGAATTCCTTTCAGTTTTGTAGATAAAAATCGGATTCTAAACGATTAGGGATGGCACGACCGAGGGGTATTTACTACATTTGTTTAGAGTGGAGGGCTCAAGGAACTTTTGCAAATGGATTATATAATTTGAACAAAATGAGATCGTCAAAATTGTGGCAAAAGTGCATTTAAGATAATGCAGTTTTCACACCATTAAGTCAAATCAGAACTGGGAGAGGTAGCAGAAGAGTCACAATGAGTCGCATAATATTAGTGTGACTGATGGTGAGGGTAGGCATGTGTGTGTGGGCGTGTGATCCAGAGTGAATGATGTTAAATGGTATTAACCTAGTAATGAAGGTTGTTGTCAGGATTTTACAGGGGGATTGCAGTTCTGCGATATGGATCTTGTCGTGGAAACGTGTATTGTGTGTGTGCACTAATAAAATTATTGCGTTTGCTAATTTGTATTTGTGACATACATTTTGTGCGGATTTTATTGACACACGTTGTCAAGTATGGAAATTTATACTCTGAGTCATTCACGATTTTTAAAAAGCATTTCTTACACTCAAATGTAGGACTAACGATTGTTTTTAATAATTATTATCATCTTTAGGAGATCATTATTATATTTTTGACATGATATTATGTTTAACATGCTTTGGTCAACATTCTGAGTCAACATTTAGAGTCAACAATTTGAGTCAACATAGAGAAAATACGTTGAGTCAACAATGTTGACTCTTGCTCTGACCCCGTTATCTACACTCTAACCTATTAGATGGATAACAAAAATTGTTAAATGAAACTATTGAACATATAGCATTATAATAATGATGTAAGACGATGTCTGTCAGCTGTACTTAACATTTTTAAGTTCAATGTGAGAAGTGGAGTCTAGGAGAGAGTCTCTATTAACATAGCATGTGCATATTTCGGGTTGACTCATGAGTTTTGAGTCGGTTTCGGTTTGAGTTGGACTGAGTCGGTTAGAAATTCTAACTCAAATGAGTCGGTTGTGACGACCCGACCTAATATTACATTCAGTAACTTATTATTCAATGCATAATAATAATTATTCATTTTAGCCATTATTTGTGAATGATCAGTTACATGTTAGGAACAATTAGGCCTAAGCAAATATTGATACATCGGTTAATTTCAGTAAGAAAATAATTAGTTACTTTAGTGATGTTCTGTGTGTATTCAGTATATGGTCATATTTTCGTTTCAACATTATTCAAGTTTGGTCGGTTATTTTTTAACCAAACTTTTTATGTGTCATTAGTGATACCCAAGGAACAGTTTAGTATAAAGACTACTACTTGGTATAGCGGGCAATATAAGGACAAGAAAAATAATTTAGTTAAAATAATTTTTGCTCCAAAGAAGGGCACATAATAAAATACCGGCCCAGTATCAGAGTAATTTGAAGACATAAATTTCATCACAGAAGACATTACACATTGTTGTTGTTTTGACGGACGTGAGGACGCCGTTCTTTCAAATGGAGAGGTTACTTTTGAAAGTGGAAATTTTGAACGTGTCCATTCATTATTATAACCAAATTCATTTTGTTCTCGCCAAGTCCAGTAAAAATTGGATCCATGATCAGTGTGGACTTGCCATAGAGAACGAAAATTGGACAAACAAGAAGATTGGATTTTACCCTCGCTTTCCCCACCCGATTTCGTAGACATGGAGAGGTAACAATGAAATTTTCCAAATGATCATGTCAGACGACGATTTTCTTTTAGAAGTATTTCCATTGGGAATGGCCAAAATTTGGCTTGTTTGCAGTAGCTACATTGTACTATTCCAGACTGGATTGTTGTTCCCGTGAAGACAGGGTTGTGATTTGTAGTGCCGGTAGGGTTCAATGGTGTTCGTTTTAGTTGGAAAATTAAGACTGGAGGACGGAGTAAGTTTTTACAGTACCAAAGGAATCGCGCCATCTCTGGAGTTACTTGAAATTCATCCACAATCTCTGAGTCGTTTTTGTAAGTTAGGACAATGTAGGCTGTAGGCTGGTGCAAAGAGTGAGGTTTAACTCTGTAGACATTTTCGTTGTCGAAATTCCGGGTTCTCGTTATAAGAGTCCACAGTTCAAATTTTGGTGCGGGTATGGGATTCGTGGTGACCAAAAGAATGTAGAAGAAAGTCCATTTCAGACGGAATTCTGTTGTCAAGTTAAATATCCGAGTTGAGACGGCATTGGACTGAGTGGAGGAATCGTCGTCAAAGTTGTCACGGTGGGTGGTCCATGGGTTGGGAATGAATGACCAACATGAGTGCAATCGTGGGTGGTCACATTTGGGACGACGAGACGGAAGGAACAATTTTGAAAATCTGCCTGTTTAAACAAGTTATTTAAATTTAGTTCTGGGCTTTGACGGAAATGGTGGGAGTTAAGTGAGGTCACAGAGGTCAATCCATACATACGAGTGTTGTGATAAAGTATGAGAGGAAATACAGTGAGGGAGGTGAGAGGATATTAACCATTTTGTGCGTCACAGCTAAAAACTTTTTTGCAAAAACCTTCGGAACGTTCCACATTCACTCTGTTTGAATGTTATCCTTTTTACATGTTTATTTTTTAAAGGAAATCGTGGATTTTTCCTTTTCAAAATTAGTTTACATTTACACAAATTTTTGCAACATATATTTTGCAGTTGTATGGTCTAATCCAGTATTTGTACACTTTGGATTGAATTATATGGATAAAAAGTAGTTGAAGGGTCTGAAGAACATATTGCAAAAAAGGGAAAGACATGATTTGTCAATCATTCAAGAATAATGTAAGGTGTGCGTGCGTGTGTGTGGTATTATGTGCTGAAAATTAAAATTAATTTGTGTACATATATATATGTTTACATTTCATTTGAAAACGAATTGTTGTGAACAGTACCGTCCGTCCTCTATAATATGAAACACTTTTCGTTCGAAAGAAGACAAAAAGATGTTGAGGGTTTACCTGGAAAGAATTTGCATTGTTCTTAAAAATTGTAAAGTTGACTACTTTGCTGGACTGGACTGTCACTGTTGCCAGGATATGACATGAATCGTGTGCCATGATGTTGATACAAAGGACACACACAATTTGTCTTCTGAACTCTTTTGTATCAATTCCAATTGTCTGTTGAGTCAGCCGTGCGACGAAGTAAATTGAAATGTTCCCAATATTTGTAAGAGGCTCAAATGTCTCTAATAGGTAAACAGTTAATGTAATTTGCAAATATTTTGATTTCATTAACAACATCAAGATGTAGCAATTTTTTGCCATGTCCACTATTCAGTTTAGTTATTTTGTGAAAATAATACGGACTATTGACATATCTACATGTCTAAAGTTGAACTGAAGATCATCAGACGTGACGTGAAAAAAATAATGCACGTTATTTTCACTCACAATTCCTTCCAAAATTTTCACCACTCCCACACTGAATTATGATCTTCAGTTCAACTGTACAATATATCTCTGCAATTCAAGTTGAGCTACTCAACAAAATGTCATGTCACATGATCGAACATAGTCCTCGTCAATCCATCTACATTGTAATTATAAAATCCTTCAACTTATCCAAATGTACAGTTTGGCTTGTACTTAAGTATGCGTCCAATATCTCAATGGACGACACAAATTGGATCATGCAGCACTAATTACTTAAGTACGTAATAAATTGTGAACCATTTCCATTTTCCAAGTACCATCAATTCTAATTGATACTAAAATTAATTACAAAGACACCGACAAGCTCAACTACCAAACCACCTGCTTTCCACACTCCTCTTCACATATTTATTCTGGCACAATTATAAATATAAATAATGCAACCTGGACTGGAACCTGTCGAGCTGTTGTAATGAGAAAGAGAGTGTGTGTGGATTCTCCAGATATATTTTGCTCGCAAATGTGTTATCGGTAGAACGTGCCAGCTGCTTTCCTATCCAACGACAATTTTTTCTACTCCTTATCTCTCACTTCAAGGCTGAATCTATTCCTCTCAACAAGATAAGCCAAACCGTCGATTCTGCACTTTTAGCACGAAGCCAAACTTCTGATTCTCTATTGCGCAAATCCATACACAACCAACACACACTTTTCTACTCACAAGACATCATCTCACGAAAAACTCTTGGAGTTGTGCATGTGACTATTCAGCATTCAAGTACAGTAACACAGCCGTAAGTGCACGAAATCAATAGTCAAATCGTGGGGATTCGTTCCACTAAAACATGGAGCAAGTCTTGTGAGTGTATTTTAATTGTTAAATCCTCTGTATTAAAAGAAGAAACGAAAAGAATTATTTTAAATTGCATTTTATGTAAACTGGGAATTTGTTACTTTGTATTACTTTGTAAACAAAATATAGGGATCGATGGAAGGACACACCGAAGGATGTAGTTGTACTACATACAATTGTAAGGGGCAAAGCCATTGTAGCTGCATCTCCATTTGTCCTCAAAGTTGAGACTTACCTCCGAATGTGTGGGATTAAATACGAAGTAAGTGTAGGAACAAAGTTTGAAAGCTTCACAAAGTCATTCCGTAGCACCATTGATCATGACGACCAAAAGTCTCTATTCAAAACCAATATACGCACTCACACGCGCTTCCGTTATCTGGAATATTTTCCACCCACAATTAATGCAGCACACTCAATTGACAGCCAATCATTTTGACTAATTATTTTTTGTCTTAAAGACGGACATTAAAGACACATTGGGTCCAAAAGGAAGATTTCCATGGATTTCCTTGAATGGTGAACACGTGGCTGACTCTCAACTCATCCTTGAATTCCTCGCCAAGTATTTCAACTATTCAAAAAATTTAATCTACTTTCACTAACACATTGTCTTTGACTCTGCATTTCCTTACACAACAACTCATTTTGACTACACTTGGGTAGAACAAAACTCATCTTCCAGGACAAAATTCGAATTTCGTACAATTATGGTGTAACGTTGGTGTATGTCTTTGTCTGTTTAGAAAATTTGGGAACAATTTTTCTACCAACATTCCAAAGGAGGAATTGGCCATCGCGACTCTGACACGAGTTGTCCTTGAAGAGCATTTTTTTTGGTAAGTGCAAAATCAATATTTTCATTTTTTGCTAGAATTCCAATGAACCAAAAGTAAGTACCCACTTCAAAACATTCGCGCTACAAATCTATCTGTTCACACATCTTGACAAGATTGTTTTATGTATCTTGTGTTTTTCATTTTCGGTTTTTTGCCAGGGGTTGCATGCTCAAAAGATTCGTCTTTGACGGTCGAATTAGCCTGGAAAAATACATCAAATTCCCCGATGACCCAGAAGAGGAAAAGGAAAGGATTCGTCAAACCTACATCACTCGAACACAACACCAGGGACTTGGACGCCATTCTGAGGAAGAGATTGATCACTTCATGACTAACGACTTGAGAGCCATTTCTACTCTACTGGGAAACAAAAAATTCATTTGTGGTGACAATCCTTGTGAAGAAGATTGTGGGATTTTTGGAATTCTAGCTCAAGTCCTCTGGACTTGTCCTAATTCCTCCTATGATAAATTGATGAAAGGTTCGTTTTTTAAATGTTTCTGGTTCAGAAAATTCAAGACAACATTTTTAAGAATATTTTTCTTGGTTTCTCCATTTCACTCTCATGTAGTTGTATTGTGACATGTCATAAATTTGACCCTACTTTTGCATTGCTTGTTTCAGGGGAACTCAAAAATTTGGAAGAATACTGTTACAGAATGAAAGACAAATTTTGGCCAGACTGGAACGACATCCTTGAAAAATAAAGTCTTCCAAAATTATGTGTAAAATATCAATAAAGAACTTCTTTCTCGGAAAAAAGTTGTACTTTGCATTGCAAAGTTTGCATTAAAAAATAACCCACATTCTTCCATGTTGCTAAATTATTTACTTTCCTGATGCAATAGAAAAGGTACTCCTTTAAATAAAATATTTTTTGTCGCCATAAACCTTCACACTGATATTTTAAAACCTGATAGTGCCCTACAAAACCACAAAACTTTGATTACTCTTCAACCCCCACTGGAGATTTTCCCTCCAAACCACAGAAAAAAACCAGATGCAGTCTGCACACGGTTGTGCACGTTCCGTTCTATTGTCGTTCCGTTCTAATTAAAAATCGTCGCCGTTCCGTTCTAATTAAAAATCGTCGCCGTTCCGTTCTATTGTCGTTCCGTTCCCATCAAAAAAGCCTGTCGTTCCCACTCGTTCTTTATGTACGTAATGTATTTCTAGAGCGCGAAATT
>WJFB01003985.1:0-11287 GCA_009870185.1 Pygmarrhopalites habei | reverse complement strand
ATTTTTTATTATTTTATTATAGACTTACATTAAAACTTTTTGTCCAGGACACCAAAATCCCACAGTCTATACCCTTTTGGTCCATGGGGAAGGAAAATGTGAATCCTGACAAAGTCATCACACGCAAGTTTTTAATCTTGGGAAATAAACCGAAATAATCTCAATAGTTGGTATGTAACTTGTAATTCTCACCGATGTCAAGTTTTTTATGAAGAAACCCATGTTCCTCCAAGAACTGATGAATACAACTGGCTAAATAGTCAAATAAATCAACTCCCGGACCCGTCCTCAAATCATCCGGAACATGGAAAAATTTTACCTTTGACGCAGCATTGAAAATAATTAATTTTATTAGACGTTTCAATTGCACAATACAAAATGAGACAAATTAATTTTCACTCACAATTTCATTGACTTGTCGACCATTCCGTAATTCTAGTAAGATTATCCTGAAGTTGGTCCCTCCCAAATCTGAATTTTGGACAGATTAACAAAACAATTAACTATTTACATTAATTTCTTCGATATATGATGTAAAAAAAGAAGACGACATTTACCCAAAGCTAAGTACTCTCCCTCCTCTAAAAATTTATTGAAAACCACATTATTAAAATATCCTTTTTTCATTTCGAAATACACTATTCATATTTTGAACAAGGAAAGTACCCGTGCCATCCGGTAACTGAGTCACAAAAGTATTGGCCATTTGTAATGAAGACTTTGGAGACGTGTCCCCTTTGATCCCATTCAAAAGTCCCAATTCCATCTCAGCAATGAAAGTCTCCCGAATTCTCCGAACATCCTCATCCCTGAGTATTAGTCCGTGTAGTAATTTCTCAACCTACAATCAACACAACCAAACTGTAAAACATGTCACTTACAACATTATAAAATTTCACGCGTGTGTATTTGAACTGTGACCTTCTCTCCTATACAGTCATCCTCATTCCTTCCTTCCGCCCAAAAAGAAACCAAAATGAATATTTGAGTAGGGCTCAACAATATAATAAAATAATATGTGTCTCTTTCCTTGTGCAATACACCTTAAAATCATCAGAATTTTCTCCAGCACAAACATACACGCACTTCCATGATTACTTAGTATGTTGGCCACATCATGGAACACGGTTCATAACTTTCCACATCAAGAGAGAGCTCTACCCATACACACACACACAAATGTGACACAACATGAATGGAGTACTCCCGTATATTAAGGACAAAGTAGATGTGTTAACTAGTATAAAAATTGTGTGTTTGTAAATATATTCTCCAGATGTACACAAGTCCTTCTCTCTTCCTCCTGGAATTTCCACTTGTCACGTTCCCACGTATTTTACTCTCTCTTTCCCATTCCTTCTATTGTTGACATTACCAGACTAACGTCATACCTTATCCTTTCCCTTTTCACTCTCTCTCTCTCTCCGAATCCCTTTCATCATCAAAACTTCATTCCTCGCGGGTCTGAGAGCAGTTACTTATTTGCAATTTTCCAGGGAGAAGAATAAACCCCTCCTCAAATTCAACAAGTATAAAATGAGAGTTGGTTTTTAATAAATGAACTTATTCTTTCCTACTGTAATATCAGCTGATTCGTACGTCTTTCTGTGTCCCCTCCATCCACGCACACATCAATATCACGCACTACAAATAGACCCACTCCCATATACACAGAGACTCGCCCTGCATGTATGCAAAATACACCCAACCGCACACAGACACACACACACCGAGGTGGGCATTGATTGTGGAGACGCAAATTTTCGGGGTGATGGAGCGAACAATGAGTAAATAAAAAAAGTGACGTCACACACACACACAAAGAGACATTCCCCCTTTCCCCCCATTCAACACATGTCTTTATTTATCGATTGATTTCTCCCCCATTTATAATTATTCAATGAAGTCGGGACCGGAGAAAAAAATTCTTTTTTTACCTGTTCCAACTTTTCCGGAGGTAGAATATCCAATCCGGGTGAATTTAAAATGTTGATCAATTCCGAACTCATTCTGGGTGATCCACTCACAGGGCACAGAGGATTTAATAAGAGGAAGAAAACTAATCCGACTCTTGAATATCGCACTCAAGGTTTATTTCCCCTCTCTCTCTCTTTTTCTCCTCGTGTTACAATACAATACACACACAACTCCTGCTCGTTTTACAACTTTCCTCTCTCCACGTTCCAATCTTGACTCATCCACGCGCTGTAAAATCTGCAGACATGAACACTTGCACAATCCTAACACACACACACACACAATATTAATGGTATCAGGAGGAGGCGGAGGAGGAGCAGGAAGAACACATGGACGATTCAAGACTTGAAAAACTTTGACACTCGTACCACAACAAATAATTTCAATTAAATTGTGTACACGTTCCTGGAATTCGTCCTCTTACTCTCTACACAACACAGTTTATTGTGTGTGTATGATTCCTCATGGAAATTTGAGCAGAAAAAAGGAAGAGCACATCAACACACACACACTCTCTCCACGTTATTCAGTTGACTCAATCCCCCCAACAGACAAATACGAACCCAGGAGACCAAAAGGGAAAAGAAGAAGAGTTGCGAGCCAAAAAAAAATTCCTCGTGTGACGTCGCTCGCCTTTGACCTTCGGCCGTCTCTCTCTCTCTGAAAGAGAATCTCTGTGGTTTTCTACTGGGTGTTTTATGTGTTGTGTGTGTGTGTTGCCTTGAAAATAGGCAAGTCCAGATCTCCGTTCAGTTCTCTCTATCTATCCGTCTATAAATGATTAATACCTTTGCTCCTTAACTTGATATAAATACTCTACACAAAAAAATACATTATCTCACTCTTCCCTCCTCCTGTCAAAAAAATCTGATGAGCAAAGACACACACACTCTGACACACGCCACAGAGAAAAACCACACGACTTACACACACGTCTGTCTCACATGGATGAGGACCTCTCAAGTCTGAATGAAGAGAATGGCATGGCATGCTAAGTGCACGTTGTGGTGTGTGTGTGTGTGTGCAGGAAACTTTATGATAAGAAAATTCACCATAAAATCTGCTCATGCTTTGCCCATGTACAATACACAAATTCTGTGTGTGTGTGTGTACGACGTCGTACGTACATACTAAAGTCTAGTCTCTTAGTATTTAGAGTGATATTAGTACACTCATATTCCTGGAATATTATTCCAGCAGGTAAAAGGAGAATGTGTGTAGAGTGTAGGTAAAACATAATAGAAAAATGGTAACGAAGGAGAGCTTAAATGGCTTTGTACTAATCCATACGGCCCCCCATCTCTCTCTCTTTGTGTGTGTGTGTTGGACTACTACTTTACTACACTTTTATGAATGTAAACGTAATGAAGCCTCAACTTGTTTCTCTAGACTGTCATTTAAATTGCAAAAAATTTGCGGGAGTGAGATAATCCAGTATGCAAATCCCTGTTCTGTGTACACAATCCTTACCTGGACACTCATTTCATTCATGTAGATTAAGGGAGTTGATTAATCATGGGATTTGATGGAGAGTGATGAGAGAATGGTAGATTGGGATGATTGGGTGAGAGGCCATGTGAGGAGAGCAAGCTGTCAACTGATTTTTTTTTCAAATAATAATATTTTGCAATGGGTCATCACGTGTACTCATAAACAAACAGTGACACACACACAGAGATCTCACTAGCAGATAAATCACAACGGAGAAAAATTAGCGACACACACACCGTCACGGAGTGTGTGTGTGTGGGTGTCATGCGTGAAAATGACTTGAAATATCAGTTTTTTCTGTGAATATCAAGTAACCATATCTGCAGGGTCAGACACACGGGGCTTGTCAGCCTCAACTCAGTCAGCCAGACATGTCATCGACATGACAGAAAAAACACATTTTTTTGTGAAAAATCCAATACTATACAATGTATAGAAGTAGCACGAGCGATCTCTCGACTTTGGTCAACAGGTCAAAAGCTCAAATGTCAACTTGTGAGATTATTCCGAGAAAATTTGAAAGAGATTTTCTTGGAGGAAAATTACTTTTATAAGTTTATGGAAAAATTTGAATCAAAATTTGATTGGGGGGATTCTACAACGGATTTTTTTGTATGAAAACAATTTACTTTTGACATCTCTTTAGGTTTTGGACCACCCTACACACTCTTCGGTATAAATAGGAGCTGCGATGAGAACCTGATAACTCAATTATGATTCTATCCAAAGATTCTCTGTCAAACAGAAAGAGAGAGAGAAATATGATGCAAAGGGGAGAATGGGAAGAGGAGGAAAAATTAAGGCATATTTTAATACAGAATGACATACTCCACTTATACTAAGTAATATGATGCAAGGTCAAGGACAACCCTTTTTCTAATATTGATCGTTCATCTTCATCTTCGACTGTCTGTTATAAAAGGAGACATTTGACTTCAAATGTGAATGTAATTTCAAACTCTCTTTCCTCTTAACTACTTCACCAAAGACACGGACAGAACTGAGAACACACATGGAGTCACTTGTCATCCAGTCAATAAAGTATTTCCAGATATACCGTAAAACCTTTCTAGTCCCCCTCCCCACTCACTCGAATTGTATTTGACTCAGAAGGGAGATTCGGAGGATTTGATCCGGGTTTTTTTCTCCTGAATATCTCAATGATCATAAGCATGGTAGTTTCATCCTGTAAAGAATTTTAATATGAATTTTCATTACTTGTCACCGGAAACATTTGCATTCAATTTTTTTTATTGAGATGAGTTTTGACAAGGTGTCAAATTCCTCACATGCCAAATTCTAAAGAATTTTTGTCCGGAAATTCTCTCTCTCTTTTGAAACTGTTAATGCTTATATTTACAGTTTCCCCTGCACACGGGTTAATGCTTATAATAAGATTTTATCCAGGGTAGATTGACACACATGCATTTACACAGTCTCTCGTACGTGTTTGTACATGATAACTTTATTAAATAATGTGTGGGGGTGTGTGTCTTTGAATCAAATACCAAAAGATGTTTTTGCGGATTTTTTCGTGAGGGCGAGCAAAAAATGTGAATTTCTACGAGAATGCTGCTTGGGTTCAATGATGGAGGATGATGAGACCCTTGTGTCAACAAATTTTGTATTGTGCTGTGCCACACACGCAGTTCTGACTCGTAAAACTTGAACGGATGCACTTAGCAACTCTGTCTAGCCTTAACCAGATAGAAAGATACATTTAAAGAGAGTATCGTCTTTGTTTGCTGTATTGATCTCTGTCTACTTCAAGTCCTTTCAACAGAAGAGAGAAGATGGGATATTTTGAGGAAGCTACTTTAATTTTTTGTTTTTATAAAATATTTTTTATATTCAAGAGCGAGAGATGATAATGTGAGATCAATATTTTCAGACTACAGAATTCTCTTGAGTTCACAAACAGATACAAAAAAAGGGTTGGAAGGAGGAGATGCAGAATATTTTTATTCCTATTTTAATTTTGTAGTCACTAATTTCAAAGTCACAAATTGCATACAGTGCATGGAGAGGAAATACAGAATTGAAAAATTGCACGAGTACAAAGATTCACTGCTCAACTAAAAGCAAAACCTTGCACTTTTCCCTCAAAAAATCAGGACAATGGAAATTAATGATGTGTGTGAAGAGTTCTTTGACTACTTTGCACTTAAAATATTCAGAATCCAGGGACCACATTCTGTCAACTTGACGATTAATTTCAATTTGCAATTCCTTACCTTGTCAAAAGTATTTTTTGCAGAAAGGCAAATAACTAAAGGGCGAAAGTGCATGATCATTTTATTTAGGAAGAAACGGCAGGGAATTTCCAATGAGAGAATTCAACGAGGAGAAAAGCATTTACAATCGAACAAGTTGTCCTAATATTTTTACTGAATATTACCATAGTGTTAGTTATTACTTTCGACTCCGAGAAAGTTATCGGATGAACATTGTGGTATGTAATCTAAGGCCGTAGCAGAACAATGGTCGAACTTTCTCTTTTTTGTAAAAAGAAAGTTGATCGGTATGGAGAAAGTATTATGAAGTATATTTTTCCCAGACTCATAGTCCTCACTCCTGATGACTGACTGACTGACATTGCAAATGTCAACGTCATGAATCCAAGTCCCTTATTTTTCATGGGAGACTTTCCTCCTGGAGTCCCCACACACACTTCCGTTCACAATCCCGGAGAAAAGAGTTCCCCCAAGTCAAAATACGACAGTAAAAACAATAACAAATTCATTGGACAAGGGGATGTTCCTCAGAGTAGTAATAACAGTAGCCCCAGACCCACATTCAACTTGTCCTTGGAAGGAAAAAGTGTTGGGGTCAAGAAGGAAGATAATGTCAATGAAGGGGTGAGATGAAACCTTGTTATTTCCTGTGAAAAAAATAAATGCACTCAAACTAAAAACTACTGATCATAATTGACGAAAAAAGGTACTGGCTGAGGTCAGTCCCGTGATTGAATTCGTCAGAGAACAAAATTATGGTCCTGGTTCATCTGAACTTCACTACACATTCATGGGTCACCTCCACATCCGGAACATTTTTCGTCCCAACGAGACATCCCAAACACTTTTCTTCAAGGTGAAAACAACTTCCCCTGAGAAGTTTGCTGTTAATCAAATCCTTGGTAAGGTATTCACAATTTTTGATTATCAAGATGAATCATGTGTAGTTTCAACTTAATTATAAATGAGATATTTAACTTCCGTCAGGGATTCTCCCCGCATCCGCTGTAGTCACTCCAAAGATCATTATCCGACCTGACACAGTTTTGAGGGCCGTGTCAAATGAGAGGTTTCAGGTCTTATTAATGCTCGCACCCCCTGACCTTCTAGCCCAAAAGTCTCTCCTATCCAAACTGATTAATCGAAATTGTGAAGGGGGTACTTTGAGTACTTCAATGTCCAACAAATTACACAAAATGTGGAATAATTATGTGACCCAGAGAGTTCATGTCGAGACTCATCGTGTCAATTGTGTCCTCACGAATAATGATTACGCTGAAAGTAATCCGAATCCTAATCGTGATCAAGTCGAAAATCAAGAACCTTCACTTCCTGATCAGCCAGTTGAAGAAAATACTGATTTTTTGACCCCTGTCACTTCATACCCACCTTCAGAGCCAGTCACAATTTTTTCGAGGGAAGAATTAATTGGTCAGAACAAGTTGGAGGGAGATGGATATGTGACACCATCACCATCTGAGGATTTGAAGTATTCTCTTTCTAATAAAAATTTTAATCGAAATGATAGACTTTTCATCAAGATTAAAAGTGTGGAGCGAAGGATGGATGACCTTATGCACAAGATTGCTTTACAGGTAAATAATTTTAAATAAAAATTTATGACCTCAAATTATTTCATTGTATTTTGAAAATACTATTTTTCATATTTCCGTAGGTTTGTTCTCTCAAAAGAATCATTTTCTTGATCATCGTCTCCCTGACAGTCATGACATTGCTCAGTTACTTCTCTTTCGTCAGACAAGTCGAAACTGTGGAGTCTGATACAATAGTGGGAACAACAAACATGAAAAATTATGTGGGTTGTTACAGTAGTGGTGGTAGGGAACAAAGTCAAGAGGTCATTGAAGGTCAACAACAACAATGCTCAGCCCCAACGACTGTTAAACAGTATGCTACTTGGAATCGATACTATGTGTAATTTCGAGGATGTAACAACGTCATAAGGCAAAATACAGGATATCTTTTATTCAAATTTTTCTTTTCTAAACAATTCAATTATTCAATAATTTGAATATGTAAATAACTTAATTAAAATAAGAAAATGTCTTTACATAACGCTTATTTGGCCTAATTTGTGTTTTATGGTCCTCGTTCTTAACCTGCATTCAGACTAATTTAGGTGGGCTACAATTAATTGTTTAAACATGGGAAAAACTTGGATAAATACAATCAGTAGTCAGAGATAAAGCTTGTGAAAAAACTGAAACTTTCACTTTCTTTCGGTGAAGACACACCAATGAAAATAAATACGATTATAAATTGCATTTTATTTGATAATTTGTTCTCTTTCCCTTCTATCACCCCTCAAATATGTTTGACAGAATAGTCAAAAATGTAAGTATATATAATAACAAGTGTATGTGTGATACACGTAGTGTTGTATAACAAGCATGAATAGAATTGACAACAATAAAAATATTACGAGGATATTTTGCAAACGACAACGACATTTTTAAATACACGTTTACCTATAATATAATATATACTTAGCAAGTATTATTATGCTCGTGATGTGCTTGGAATATAAAGTAAAAGTGCAATGGAAGAAATATATTTTATATAAATATATTCTGATGGTATAAAATTATAATATACAACTTTACCAAAATACAGTACTCTCCTCCATATGAACAATTTCTTATTCTCTATACCTTAAATACATTTGAGGCTAGTTATATGACAAGATTAATTTGAGTTCAATACATGTAATCGTACTTGCATGGATAATGTTGGTTGACTTGACTATCTCTGTTGAATGAATTTAAGAACGTGATAGCCAGTATCCACCTTCTCTGTTAAATCCTGGGAAGCATTACTTTCAAAAGGAGACGACGATTGACTTTGAGAAGTGATCATATATTGTACGATTATTTTGGAAATTCAGCCTGTAAATATAAAATACACATGTTACACTCCCTTTTTCCTTTTTTCTGAGAAACCTGAATTATATCTGAATGAGATAAAAACAAATTAATATAGTACATACCACAGAGGGAAGAACAGAGCAATACTAAAATTTTTGCTGTTGACAGAAATATTTTTAAAAGTTTACTTTTGATATTCATTATACTGTAGTAAATTGAAATTTACGAATATTATTTATTTTAATTACAGAAAACTACGCAACAACGCCCTTGGGAATGATAAAAGAGTCCCAGGGGTTATGACAAGACGATTGTTGAGCTAGAATTAATACATACACACACATTTCATTAATTTATGTCTCATAGCTAGCGGAGAAAAGATATTATTTAGTAGGAAATATTTACTTACTTCTTGAATTGCTTCACAATGAATAATTCGCAAGTGTAAAAGAGATTTTCCGGGTGTACAGCCATTCTTTGCCAAGCAATAAGCCTAGAAATAGAGATAGTTAAAATGAAAACATAAATTAACTATCGGCCCAATACATAGTATTCGGTAATGAGACCGAATAAGTAGCCAAGTGAAGATATGAGTATTTTACCTCGAAGAAGCACACCACGACCCTATGTGTAAGTTCCAATAAAATTAATTCGGACGTCATTGAAGAAGCAATATCGTAAATACTTGTAGAGTCTTGTATCAACTCCTGATAAGAAATAATTCATAACATCTCTTGAAAATCATATTAATCAACAAGTCTTTTCATAAAGGAAGCAAAAAAATCATGCTTCTCAAATACAAAACCCAATTACCAAATCAATGTTATCGAGGTCACTAAAAACAACAAAATGAATTCATTATTCTCAAATGGTCAGCTGAAAGATGTCAATTAATAAAGTTTTTCATAATATATTTGTTCTCACATCAGGTCAAAATTGTCAATGAGAGACAGAGTGACAAACACTTTGACGATCAGAAGAACTAGAAAATCAATGAACCTGAAAAGATACCAAAAATCATTTTTATCATTCATTTCCAAAATGACTTGTCAATATTTCGTGTCCTCCATATTTAATTTAATAATTATTCCCCTACTCTGCACACAGACGTTTCCACAGTGGAGCAATTCTTAATGTATCTAAAATTCACAACATTACAAAATTAAAATTTGAAATTGTCAAGTATGACGTGTCATAAGGAAAAAGTGAAAAATGTCAAAAAAATGTTTTACCTGGATATTGTTGTTGTAAAACGGCTGCTGCTCTAAAATCTCGTGCTGGGTTGGGAAGACGAGTTCCAGCGGAAGCATTATTCTGTTCATTAGTATTATTGTTATTGACCCCATTAATTAAACTATTATTGTAATTAATAAACGCAGAGGCAGAGATCATATACGAGGAAATGACGAGTTGCCGTTGTAAATACACATGTCTCAACCATTCTTCTAATGATTGACAATATTCTGTGATGGTCGGAGGCTTCTCTTCTTTTTTTGGAGTCTCGGAATTCGACATAATTAAAATCTAAACTTGAAATACTTTACGAAATAATTATTACGACTCTTACGATTCACACATTTTCAAATATGGACCGCAGGCAAAGGGACTCTACGTACGTGGCTTACCTATGAGGCATACTCTGTCATATCTATTGATATTGATTAGTACAATCAATTAAAATGAAAGATAATGTTCATTAATTTAATTGACTTTAGCGAAATGCATTAACTGCTTAATGGTGTTGAATTCACTGTATTAGTGACAGAAATGCACTGGAAACACTCCAAAACCTTTGTTTCACTTCAACGCCGCTCAGTCAAAAAAACGTTGATTCGAGATTGGACCTTCGCCACCAACTGTGGAAATCACTAAATGGCGTTTAACTACAATTAAAATTAAAATTATGTAACAATAGTCAATTAATTGAGTAATCAACGCGGTATCATTTAAGAAATTATCTCGTTTTAATTTTCTGAAAAATATTTTTAAAAATTCTTTCATAAATGGAATCTCGGGCAGTCGCCAACACACTTGAAATCGTAAGGAACAGCAGAAAGAAAGGAAGATTCAGAACTTGCCTTAAACTTTTAGCTGGGGTCATCAAAAGATATCCATCTTGTGTAGAAGCTTTAGAGGAGAAATTCTTCATCCATTTTGAGTTACGTGATTATTTTGATTGTGAGAAGGATGCGAAAGTAAGTTGATATTAATTATCAGTGATAATTCTGTCACTGAGCGTATTATTTAATTTTTTGAACAATTTTAATTTTTTTCAGATTTTAATATCTCTCGGGGATGCGACGACAAAAGCTATATGGCAGCAAAGACTGGACGCGGTCATCGGTTACAGAAAATTAGAGTTGCTTCACAATGGACGAATGACGGTGACTAAAGCTTTGGATCTGTTCAGTCTAAAAAATACAGCTCTTCAAAGCGAACTCCGGACTGCATATAAGAAATTGTTTTTAGTCTACCATCCAGGTACTACATTCATCCAGAAATAAGATACAACTTTTTGTTACAAACTGTATCAGACTCCCTAGCCGCCGAATTTCAGCCGCTGCCGCCGACAATTTTTTAAAATTTCAGCCGCCGCCGCCGCCGAGAAAAAATTTTGATCAGCCGCCGCCGCCGCCGCCGACAAAAATGACGGCTCAGCCGCGGCTAGAGGTGTAAAATACGTTCATTTTATCAAAAAAA
>WJFB01003984.1:0-11298 GCA_009870185.1 Pygmarrhopalites habei | reverse complement strand
AAGTTGCTTTGGACAATGAACTAGCTACTTACAGAAAACTTCTTGAGAGAGAAGAAATGAGGTATGTTTTTCAGGCTACATGTACTTTTATTTTATTTTTAATTGAATGTTTCCTTGTGTCTTCTCCTCCGAATTAAGTATAACCGATTGATTGTTTTTCTTATTCAAGGTTACGCTTGCTACCAAAGAGAGCACGAGAAGAAGAGACTCATGCTGCTGTTGGTTCAAGACATGAAATTCCTTACAAACGACAACGCTCTGAAGATGAATATTATGACGCTGCCGAAGATCTTTCCAGGGGTTTGATTCATGGAGCCCAAGATGTAAGTCGATATAGACAAATTTTTGGATACATGTAAAAACAATGACGATGATGAATTAGAGTTCCTTTTGAGACAGGCTGTAGATATGACTAGTGGTAGTAATCACGTTTTATGTACTGTCATACTTATATGTAATTGTGATTGCTTAATCCAATAGGACCAATATGTGGAGAAAATGGACTTTGAGGATATATTCCAGAAAGGAGGACGACGAAGGAAACGAGGTTGTGGTATTGCTTAGACCCGCTCTTTGTCATCAATATTTTCTTCTTCCTATTATTTGTGTAAATTTAAATCGGTTTATATTTATTGTCTCCTGGTAATAATTGAAGCCCCGTACTACAATCATTTCCTTTCCTGGAGAAGGACTTTATCTGTCCTATTCTGTATATTTTTCGTATATAGTATTTATATGGNCAATATTTTCTTCTTCCTATTATTTGTGTAAATTTAAATCGGTTTATATTTATTGTCTCCTGGTAATAATTGAAGCCCCGTACTACAATCATTTCCTTTCCTGGAGAAGGACTTTATCTGTCCTATTCTGTATATTTTTCGTATATAGTATTTATATGGATTCTTGCTCAAAGTTTCAATGACTCGGACATTGATTTAGAAATATGACAGTTCAGAAGAACCTCAAGTGTAAGAAACTAACCTAGATTTCATTCAAATTAAAAAATCATTGAATAAGAAAATTTTAAATATTTTTTCTTTTGAAAATTTTCATTAGCTAGTGTGTTTTCACCATGTAATGGTTTTTCCCATATAGTTTCTTTTGTAATTATAGGCACAGTAATTTTGGTCTTAAGGTATGTACCAGTTAAACTTTAGCAGAAATGAGCCATATTATATCTATACTAACTAACTACTAGAATTTGTTTAAACCCCATTTAATTTCCGGTAAGAAAAACTGACAGTTGAGTATATTGTAGGTTGCTCATAAATATACACGAGTCAATTTTTAAATTGAAGTAAAGTGTTTGTACATACATGTACTATGAATTTAAATGGGATTAAATAAAGATAAATGACAGTTGGGAACAGTGTGTGTCAACAAAGGATCAACTTTTTTTGGACATGATGATGATACTTCTTGGGAGATTAAATCCAATTTTCAAATTGCAACTCCACACGAGACATTCAAATGAATAAAAAATGACAACAGAGCGTCGTCATACATAAGTACTTACAAGTATAAGTATGTACGACGACGCTACTAAATAGTACAGGCACATTTTTATTACCTACACAATTTCACCAATTGGACAGGAGGGAGTGTTTCTGTATGAGTGTATCACACGATTCGCGTGCAAAATAATGGTAAAGTGTGCAAAAAGACGTGCAAATGTGTACGAATTTTTTGCACACGATCTCTCTCTCTCTCTCTCCCTCTCTTTTCATTGTCACGGTTGAGGTGTGTGAGTCTCATCTTCTCCCCTAGTTCCCTCTCTCTCGACAATGCAAATTGAACAAAAATTTGCAACAGCAGGAGGGTAACTCTTGTGTTGGATGTAGGAAAAAAGACAACACAACAAAAACAGACAGATGCAGGAGTCAAGAGGGGAAAAAAATAAAAGACCCAGAAAGAAAATCCAAATACGGAATAGATATCCCCCCTTCATCTTATGCAACTAAATTTAGCCAACAAATAATAATTAAGAATAGAATTACTCCTACCAATCTAATTTTATTTTGACATAAAAATTTTTGATGACTCATACACAACAAACAGACCATGTAACCGTGTGTGTGTGTTGGGCTGGGATTAAACTGCAAATTGCAATATGTAATCGAATACAAATGGATATTGCATAATGGTATAATTATAATTGAAGTTTATGTGGAGCAAATATTTTTATGGTCATCCTGTCCATCTTTATTTAGCACCTTTTTGTTGGCGACGGTCCGACGGGAAGAGAGAGAGACAATAGGAATAGAAAAAAGATGTGCAGGAGGAATCATCTTTTTTATGAAATGGAATTTACTACAGACAACATTGATGCACGTAAGGAATTTTTACACTCGTTGAACATGTCCAACAAACATTGTGAGAAACTTTAACGTGTAGTATGGTTTTGGAATATCAAAAATTCATAAGATATTTATATGCTATTTGCAATCTGCTTTCGCCCAAAAAAAATGGATGAAAAAAACTCATGTAGACTGAAAACACTCAGCCATGAATTGAGGGGAATTTAATTGTTTGTTCCTCTGTGTCTAGTTTGTGGCCGTTGGCTCTTTTTTTGTGTACATTTGTTTTAGGGGGAATCGTGGAAGTTTTTTGCCCGTCTACCTTATGTGCTTACCTGTCGAAAAGGTCGTGTGCAAAAAACGTCCAGTATCCTTTTATCCCCTCCTTTTTTTATATGTACGTTATTAGCATCCTTTAGAATCGTTTTGTCATGGATGTGCACCAAAGGTGGAACTTTGAAGACCTTTATCTGTACTGTATTTTTTCTGAAATTTTGGGTGTAGGTACCTGTACCATTACTTCACCTATACCTGTAGAAAAATACAGTACAGGCTCCACCACTGATGTGCACACGGATACGTTTTTTTGCACTTCACTCTCACTCTCCATTTCCTTTAAAACTGCTACACTCTCACACAAAGGTGTTCATTCGACTGTGCTCTGCATACCGGACAAGTCATTCTCTGACTTTTTGCAATCTTTTTTTCTGAGGGAAAAATCTCGTTACAGTCTTTTGTCATCATGTCAAGTGGTGAGTAGGGAAAAGTTAGATAAGAGGATCATTATTTTTGGTGTGTGCTTTCCAGAATTTACATTTATTATTTATTTATTTAACAGAAGCCAAGACGAGTCAATGTAATTGTGAGGTGAACGAAGAGGGAAAGTGTGTATGTGCATACACAATTACGTCCGACCTGGAAGGAACCACGGACTGGACCTGCGAGTGCACTTGTAGTGACGGTCAAAAATGTGTCAGTAAATTCAAGTTGGAGTGGGGTCAACCAGACGATGAGGCAGCTGGACAAACGGACACATTTATATGTGAATGTAAATGTGGACCAGCTGGAGGAACCACTTGTACCCTCAATATTGTCAAACCCAAATATTGTACGGTGACTTGTGTCGAGTGTGGAATTGAATCTGGAACTGGAGGTCAATGTGAAGGGAAAAAATGTTGTCAAGAATAATTGAAAACTTTATTGTCTTTATTACTAATTCTATTAAAAATTTCATGAAAAGAATTTTTTTTTCTTGGTCAATGTTTACAAATTTATAATTAATTAATATGTATTCACTCTTAAAAAAATTTTGTTGAAATTTTTGTCTTATTTTACAAAACAATTGAAGGAAAAATAATATATGATGTTCAAAATGGATATTTGTTTAATGAATGGTGTTTTAATTGCATCGTACTCACATACAAGTTTTTGAGGGTCCGTGAACCCGGGGGTCTAATGACAAAGTGTAGGAAATGACATTTTGAGGGCATTGGCTTTTATCTTTACACACATTAACTATAAATTAGAGAAGAAATTTGTGGTAATTGAGAGGAACAGTCACAGTTTATTTGCTTTTGATTAACTCTACTGTTGTAGTACTATATTTATGAGGGTAGAGAGAAGAGAAAAAGTGTGGTAGTTTTCATCTCTTGTTGCATTTCTTGAGGCAGAGGGAAAGAACCCCTATATGTGATGGTAACAAAATGTAAGTATATATTAATTTTGTGATGATGATGGCAAATGACAAGTTGTGAATTATTCCACACACTTATGTTTGTCTCAACTTTTTCTAACAAGCTTCAAATTAAGATGATAGTACTTTAACCGATGAACTATTGGGGAACAAATTTAAACGAATATTTTGGGTTGTAATATTTGTTATACTATGGGGATACAATAGTTGACTTTCAAAAATACACTACGACGCTGTTTTGGGCCTAGATGCGAATGCATCTTTACCCATCCTCCTAGTTTCTCCTCACAATTACTGATTCAGCATTTATTGAATGACCAATATCTTTAAACTCCTTCATATATTACGGTTGATAAAGTAACCTTGTGACCTTCCTGGGACCACCACAAATTCTGACGGGTCAGCAATTAGTGAATTTCTACACACATAGGTACATACAGTGCACTCAGTATTTAATCCCTCCGTCCTATTCTTCACTCCAGAGTAAGGATTGGCATCCACACAACTCTGTTCTTTCTCTCTGTCAATTAAATTCTCAATTCTCCAAATCTCCCTTGAGTTATTAAATTTCCCTTTTTTTATCTCCATCAACACTTGTAAATTTTGTTTTCATTTTCAAGGGAGAAAACACAAAGGATCAAAAAGAGAAAAATAAAAAAGATAAAGCAAAAGTATTGGGAAAGATTAAGTCTGTGAGTTTAATAAGTGTTGAGTCCTTGGAAGAAAATGACGTAAGAATGCAACAAGTGGCAAAAATTTCTAGCAAAGCGTGGTTTCGATCCACGGACCTCTGGGTTATGGGCCCAGCACGCTTCCTCTGCGCCACTTTGCTCTTACCGTCGAGACCTCTAGGATCTTGACTACATCCTTTCACTGCAAAAGGTGAGCGAATGTGTGCCTTGAGAAAAATTGTATGATGCAATTTCCATCCAATCTTTCCAATGCAATTTTGCCAATTAATATAGAAGTATGGTATATACTATATAGTGTGTTTTAATTGAGAATATATTATGTACACAGTTCCTTCATACTAGTCAGTGTAGTGCAAATTATGACTCACAATCTACTTTATATGCGTAATGTCCAAGAATCATTCTTGTATCGTTAAATGTCACCTCTTTGGATTTCAGGTTTATTTGAGTTGCTGATTTCATTAATCCTGAGCAGTCACAACATAAATACTTTTTGACTACTGTACTTATTTACTTACAGCCCTTGATTCCGGCTTGCTTATGTTATCAACCGGAGATTATTATTCAAAGCCAAATTAAAGTTACGTTAATAATGTACAACAAACAGACTGGAAAGCTATTTAAGGTATTGCTTCTGATCATACTGACGCTCAAATTGTCAATTTCATTTCAAAATTTGAGATAAGATAAATGTGGATTGACGGATTCCATTGCACCATGTCCAACTAACATACATTTATTTATTTAGTCCCAGTCCCAGTCAATCGACTAACTGCTCATAGTAAACTTGATGTCCCCTTATTTTCTCCTACAGGGACATGGAGAAAATACACAAATTTTCCATATTCTTCATTTTCTCTTTGACCTTCCTTTTCTACGGAAGCTGTCAAGGCGGTGTGTACTGTCCACTTAAATGGGAGACTGGAGGTTACGGCTCTGTCCCCTCAAATCCAATCTACGTGTCCCCGGTGTCCCCCAACGACGTTCCTTTAGAAAATTCAGAAGTGGTCATTCGAGTGTTTCACAACTCTTTTTGGAGAATTGGTCGCCTGTCTCGTCCAGAAGGTTTGGCATGTATAGGGAGTGGAGGAGAAGGGACAGAATTAAAATTCCCGACTTATGAAGTCCTCACGAATCCTCATGGTTGTGTTCTCACCTGGGAGAAAGGTGAGGGAGGTGTAGTTCCACAGTTGAGTGTGACTTCAAGTGAAGTTGAAGATCCTTCTTTGGACAATGGTCGAGATGATTTTCCTTTTTACGCCGGGAGGATCCAGTTCAACTTTTCCTCTGTATTCTTGGCTGGAAACATTATGCCTTTGAAGGAGGCCATTTTTGTGGGGTACGAAGGTCACGAGATTGTCAAGGATCAGTATCAAGTCCTAGTGTCCAAGTATCCTAGACTACATTGCGAGTTGACAGACTTTACCTTTGACATTGGTCCACCGGATTTTGGCCCTCTTGAAGAATCATTCACAAGTTTTGAAATGATTGGACAAGACGAGATTCGGAATTCTATTGACACGGAGGTGAGTCAATTGGTCAGACATTCAAAAGGTTTCCATGAGACCCTCATTCTGACTGAGGAGGGAGACAAGGATTGGCGTGAAATCAAATCTTTGGATGTGAGACTGTCCATGTGGTTCGGGAGTGAGGATATCCAAGCGACACTGGATATTGGGTCAGAGGGGGCAAAGACGTTGAGGATCAATCGAGTCCAGAATGTTCAACTAGAAAAGGATGTGAGGATTGGAGGGAACAAATTTGTCCAAGTTTGTTCTGTGGCAGCCATTCTCAAGAATCCAGTCATCCCTTTCAAGGCTATAGGTACTTTCTCCGCGGAGGGACTCAAAGGCTCTCATGTCCTTGCTAGTTTGGATGCAATGGGACGGAGGATTGTGGAGCAGGATGGGGATCGGGTCATGGCTGAGGTCAAGGGATTATTGAGTGGACGATGGTTCCTCAGGACTTTGTCTTTTGTGTCAGAGAAGGATGAAAGGGCTTCTTGTCTTGCTACGATGCCCAAGTGGGCCACGACATATTAAACTTTTGTTTATTCTAGTCACTGTATTTATGTGCACCTTTTTATTACTCAGTTTATATAAAGTATTATATTTTTTAAAAAAATAACTGAATAATTCACAAATGACGTGCTGTGAGACAAATGGACTGCTGTAACGTGTGTTTAGTTCAATATATTTTTTAATAAAGAATGAAATGACACAATAAATTTCCCTTCGGCAGGACTAATTACAGACTAGTTGTGTTGTTTGTTGTACCAGCCAAACCAATGTAAATGAAGGGATTCCTTTAGATTACTGAACATAGTAAATATAAATACACACGAATGTTTTTGTTTTTACGCACAAAAGAGCGGAAAATCCTTCTGATAATTTTAGTGTTTGTTATTGTCTACGAGGAACTAGAAATAAGAGATTGTCCCGAAAGCAATTAACAAAATTTCAAGCTAGAACTAGACAACATCCACTTTATAGACTTTATGTCCATCCATCGTTATTTAGAAACTGTTGTATTTTTACACTAGCTATTTAATAACTGAGATCTTGACTTGAAACATCCTCAGAAGATTTTTTGCATCTGGACTATTCGGGGCAAACATTACGAACAGAACAATAGTTGCAGTGAATTTTTCAGTTGAAAATTTTTTTCCATTTGTGTGCGAAACAGCATTCAAGATAATGAATCTCTCGTTGGTAAAATATAATCAGTTTTACTTACAATTTTCGTAGTGCAATTACTATACATCCGAATTTATCATTACTTGATTAATGCAGATTTTGACTGTACTAATGACTGCAATTATAATGCTCGCTACTGCAATACCCTTAGGGGACTCACAATCAGTCAAACAAGAAAATAGTGGTCAACAGCCAGTTAAAAACAGGTTCATTGTGAATACTTTCGTATAGGTATTTATAATTTCATACATAAAAGTAATACACCGTCTAAATTTTGTATTTTCAAATTAAATTATAAAGGGAAGGACGGTTTTGGACAGCCTACAAACTCCAAATGCTGAAAGATGAATAAGAATCATGCACGGTATTGGACGTTAAGCAGTGTGTGGTGAATTTGTGAAGTGACGGTAGTGCATTTTTAATACCACTGCTCGACACATGTGTAAGATGAAAAATTAAGTGTCAACAAAAGGCCGGGAATCAGCTAACAGGAAGCTAAGTATGTAAAATTCTTTCACAGAATTTATTAAAGTCAACTTGAAGAAGTCTCGGGAATTAACATTACCTTTTGTTCATTACAACTACACTAGTCAGTAAATATGTACATATGTATAGTTACATATTATTGTAGTAGCTTCGGATCTACATATACTAAAAAAACTTTATACTTACATATTATTTGATTTGTAACATGTTGTGACCGATTAAATAGTAAAATAATAAAAAAGAGATTATTACGACAGTTAAATCTTATAATGTTTCTTATTTCTATGTTACAAGCTTAGCCTATAATATAGGAAATCCTTATAATTTGTAGGAAAAATATGTAGAGAATATCGAGCTCTAATATCTAAGTTGCTCAACAAGAACATTGTTGTCAGTAAAGAGTCAATGTGAAGATGAGGTCATGGCTGGATGGCTCATCAGGGATCAACAAAAAAAAAGTCATAGTAGTAATCTTTATGGAGATGTAGGGGATGTCTGGCTGTATGATGGGCTGAAAAATGCCAATAAAAATTATGATTTATACTAACACGTTTTCATCTCATAAAAATCAGAGTTTTAAAATCCAGCATACCTAGTCGGACGGTAAGACGGATAATTAGGATAATACTCCGGGCTTGATGGAGAATAAGTGCCACTCGTTGGAGAATAGCTTAGACTGTAAATAGAAATGAGTAGATTCCATATACAATTCATTTCATTCATTATCATGGTATTGATGTATCAATAAATGTTGAAACTTTACCTTGTGGGACTGTAAGAGGGAGATGTAACTGAATATGACGGTAAACTCGGAGAATAAGATGGACTAGTAAAAAATACAATTTTATGTGAAAATTCTTGCAAATAAATGCTAGAATCACGGAACTATACTAATAGCAATTACTTGTACAGTTCCATGGTTAGAATACATAATAGGTCAATCCTTAACCAGTAAAAATATATACCTGGGTGGGCCGTAAGATGGTGAATATAACGGAGACAAGCGGCTATGGAAATAATTACGAATTACTAACTGATAAGAATATACTGGAAACGATAAAATTTTGATTCCTAAATGATACAATGACACATTACCTGTAGCTCGGGGTTGTTGGTGAGTAAGAAGAAGAAGTGGGACTACAAGGAAATAAATGTTGTATAATGTGACAAAATTTTGAAAAAAATAAAAAATAAATGAAAAATAAAATTAACTGTGGGTGGGAGTGGTATTTGCGTAAGAGGTCAAAGTCAGAGTATAGACAAGTACGCAAAATTTTTAACATATAGCATATTATTAATCAAGTCTTCAATTACCCATAAGTTGGAGTCGGACTGTAGCTAGAATAATAGGATGGTGGTTCAGGATTGTATGATGGGCTACAAAAGAGAAGAATGTTAGTAGTAGGCCTCATAACAATTAGATTAAGCCATCATACTAAAAATTTGATCGAGTATAAAATAATGTTGATCTGTCGAAAAGTCAATCTTCAAGTTATTCAATGAGATTTTTACCTAGTCGGCGAGTAAGAAGGGGAGGCAGGAAAGTACGATGGAAAAGACGTGGGACCAAGAGTCACTCCTGTACCTGTAATTTTGTTTTAGAAAAGTAAACACTAGAGTAAATTTTTTATAAATTTCGTGTCATATCATCTACTAGATATAGTTCGATAGCATGAACTTCAAATTTATCTAATATTCATTATCAACAAAGATTTTCCATTTATTTGACTGTTTAACTTTGTTGGAGCCAAACTTGAAACTACTTATTCCATTTGTTCGGAGAAAGTTCATATTTGCTATTGGTGTTTCAAGACAATTGATGAACACATTTCGTCCTTGTTCTGTGATCCACCAAATATCTTATTCAGATAACCAAGTCTCTAATTGATTGTGGAATTGGTCTATACATTTTGACTACTGCTAAAATGTCAGTTGCAAAATATCACTGAATTGATGGCTAAATATGGAGCTTATGACAACTTTATCCATCACAATTCTAACTTTAACGTCTTTAACATTCAGGAATTGACAATTAAAAATTTAGAAATGTTTTTTACCTGGTGACTCTTCTTCCATATCCGTAGAAGAGGCTTGTAGTGACATATCTGACAACATGTTAGCCTCAATGTACCGAAGAAACATGATCTTATCCATCGTCTCCCCTTCATAACCCCTTTGACCATCCTCAGAATCCAAAGTATGAATTCGAAAAACAAGCTTTTCAGCGTTGTCATGGCTAAACATACAGTAAAGATCAGTTCCAAAAGCAGCATTAATCTTGCCACCAATTTGTTCCATAGTAAGTCTTTTAGCTGTTGATACAGAGTAAAGAGGGAAAAAGAATAGAATATAAACATATACTGCTAATAATAATAATAGATTATAGCCTAGAAAATAAAATGGTTTTCGGTATGAAATGAATGTAAATGAAAAATATTTTTTACTAGTCATTCGTTTACGGTCCAATTCAACACGTAAAAGCCAAAGTGAAAGCCTGAAAGGTAGAAGCAACAATCATCATTTAATATTCATATGTGTATTACTTGTACTACATATTTCGATGATGGTTAACGTAGGGTACTCAGTATCCAATTTGGTTATTACTAATAACTTATTAGTAGCTCAATGTAGTAATAAAAAGCGTACCTGGAGAGGTCAATATCCGGTAGCTCATAGTATATATTAACAAATTCTTGATCCTCTGCAATCACAGTATTTTGAGGATCTGGATCGTAATAAATAGCTGTGCTGGCTATAACCTTCCGTAAAGTTGTGTGTTCCAAGTTACACACGACAGTTTTGGCGCTTTCAGCAGTCCATTTTTCATCCTTGCCTAAATACCTTAAATGTATCGTCAAAGACGGGGCTTTGGGTTTTTTGCTCACATTGATGATTTCCTGACAGGCACGTACAAACACACAGTAATATCAGTTACAACTATTCTACAACAGACAAAAACTTTTACAAACTTTATTCAGAATAGGTAAAGCATAAAACTCACTGGTTCATGACATAATATTTTTTATATCATAATGACTGAAAATTATTTAATGAGATATTGCAGCAGCACTATAATAATAAGGAAGGATATTTCTCAATGCAAAAAAGATCTTACTTTCAGTCTTGGAACACCCAATGTGACATTCTTTGACGATACACCAGCAAAGTGACAAGTATTCAGTGTCATTTGAGTAGCCGGTTCCCCCAAAGACTGTGCTACCAAAACGCCTACCATTTCACCAGGTTGAACCTGTAGTAAAGAAAATGATTAGCTTTATCGAATGCTGTACCGAAAAATGAATTAAAAATAACAACAGTAAACCCACCTGAGCCTGTTGAAATCGGGATTCAATTTCTCTTACAAGACACTCAAACGCATCCCCAGAGAGATGAAATTCTTCAGCAACTCTTTTTGAACAGAGAATTGGACGAAC